>CM065124.1:29075460-29267960 GCA_033026305.1 Cirrhinus molitorella | reverse complement strand
TTCACATGTTAGAACAGTGATTTAGTATTGTCTTAGTATGAATTCAAAACCTTAAACCATTAAAGCACTGCCAAGTAATGTGAATGAGCCAATCTGTGGTCTTCTAATGCCATCTAGTGGTTATTTTTTGCAATTTAATGTCTTGAAATTGGCATGCACTGTTTTTAAGCTTTATAACTATTAAAATGCCATTTTTGCCCTAGGTTCATAAAACATATGCTTATTTACAATCATATGATGCATAAATTTTACTAAGGTTTGTGAAGATTAGTTTTCTTTTAAGATTTGGGTACAGTAGGTCATGATCATATTATTAAATGGCCCTATTATCATTGTCTAAATGCAAATGTTCAACATTATTTTGATAATTATTGATCTAGAGAGTCCAGAGAAGTGCCCTGCAGTGGTTTTATCAAGATTGACCAAAAAACCTAGGACTAGTTCGCAAAAGTAGGTTTTTCACATATTCGTGAATAATGAACGATTTGATTGACAGCAGTGGTTCTTGAGGCAAAATTGTACGATATGAGGAGATCTATCATATGATATGAATATCTAGTGCTTGTGTGAATATATGAGCAGGTTTTAGTAATTTGAGGCCACTTACCATACAAATTGTCTGTTTTTGAAGCATTTTTAACTGTTATAGCGCCACCTATGGTCCGATCTCCATGAAACTTTGCATGCTTGTTAAGAGTCATCTGACAAATATTTCTTAAAGTTTTATAAAGTTTTGACTTTTCGTTTAAGTTTTATAGGCTTTTGGGTATATGCGGCCACACCCCTTTTCTAAATGACCCCGTTAAAGCTAACCAAATGACAAAATTCAACATTTTTTTGATAAAAATGAGATTGAGCAAAAAACCAGGTACTAGTTCGCAAAAGTAGGTTTTTCACAGAATCGTGAATAATTAATGAACGATTTGATTGACAGCAGTGGTTCTGAGGCAAAATTGTTCGATATGAGGAGATCTATCAAATGATATGCATATTGTGTAGATAAATGAAACGCCACGTGATTACAGAGCCAAAAAACTCGTTAGCGCCAACTAGTGGCCGATTTGTTTCAAAATTCTTTGCCCAATGAGTTTCGTTCAGATCGACCTCCGTTAACCTTGTCTAATAAGTGTTTGAACTTCATTGGCCAATGGCGGCCATGTTTTTTTTAAATACACCAATGTCCTCATATACACTTGTGCCAGTTTGGATCAAGATGCTGCATACCAATTTTTAAGTCGATCGGACCAACTGTTGCCTAGTTATAGCTGAAAATGTTTTTTTTTTTAATCTTAAAGCGCCCCCAAGTGGCAGAGCTGCGCAATTTTTTTTATTTGACCAAAGACTGAGCTTATACACGTGTACCGAGTTTGGTGAAGATATCTCTTTCCGTTCAAGAGTTATAGCTCAAAAAGCAATTGGCTAACGATTAGCAAAGGACGTTTCGTCACGCTGTTTCACGCGAAAATCAATTTCAACTTTTTTTGGATAATTATTGATATTCAGTGTCCAGGCAACATTTCTGCACTGATTTGGTTTCGATCGGGTGAAAAACCTAGGACTAGTTCGCAAAAGTAGGTTTCGGCTTTCGCTCAATTTTGCGGGAAAACGGTGCGTCGTAGAGAAAAAAAATTTCACATATACAAGAATCCCAAGGATTGCATTGATGCAAAGTTTTTGAGTCTACGACAAGCGGTTTGCGATCTACGGCCTAAAATGTCTAAAATTTTTGTTTTTTGCGCTGTTGCGCTGTAGCGCCACCTATAGGCCGATTGGCGCTCTAGGCCGATTGGCTCTCTAGGCCTTACGGATATAGCTCTCTAGGCCTTACAGTTTGGGCTGCACATTCAGTTTTAGGAAATAATAATAATAATAATAATAATAATAATAAAAAAATCTTAAATACAATAGGGTTTCGGTGCTCGGTGCTCTGTCCCTAAAAAACATGCCGGAAACAATAGGGCTCGGGCCCTAATAATAATAATAATAATAATAATAATAATAATAATAGTGAAAAAACATGCCGAAAACAATAGGGCTTTAGCACCTCGGTGCAAGCCGTTCCGGCTTGCTCCTCGGTGCTTGGGCCCTAATAATACTATGGGATCGTAGAAATGCGGTCCTGAAACTACAGCCTTCTGTATTGCAGAAATACCCTACTCAAAACAACAGGCTTATTGAAAATAACTAGAGGGCGCATTCAGAACTGTCGACATGCATTTCCCCCGGTAACAGCAGTACACAAAGCAGCACAGCACCGGACTTTGGACGTGTAGCGCTCATGTTTATTGAAATAAATCATACCGTTTTGAAGTTCAATCGTTACACTAAGCTACATTGCAATTCTGGTCTTTAGACCTCTTAGACTTTCTTGTACAATTTAAGACTTTTTAAGACTTGTTGATAAACTAAATTTAAGAATTTTACTTTTTAAAGACCCGCGGGAACCCTGATAGGGCCTACACTGGAAAAGACGACTGAGAAAGTCCTATATTAACCTCATGCCTGTTGGTGTTTCTCAGCCATTTCAATGTTACATTAAATATGACACTGCACTGACACAGTAAGGACCAGATTTACAAAACAGTAAATTAGTGTTACAGCGCAATTCCATTAAAGCGCCGACTGGAGGGGAAAATTCTGTGTGTGATTTACTGACAGTGCATACATTAAAGAACACAGACACAGCCAGATAATTTCCAGAATGAGCAGCACAATCTACCATGAGCAGCGCAAATTACCCCCTAAATGGCACAAAAAACAGTAATTTGGGGAGTGCAATGTTAGTAAATTGCGTTGCATGATTCATTTTAATATTTTCCTCCCATAAATTTTGCGTCTGAGAGGGAAACTCCTACAAATGCATATTCATTAAGGTCAGGCACAAAAATAAATTATGATTACTATTACTATGGTTATGGTTACTATTTTAATACTACAAGACAGTTTGGGCTGGCACAAGCTGTTAGTAATTCTGGCCCTTGCTCATCTGACAGTTGTTTAAAGTGCCTCTATTATGCCTTTACAAATATTACATTTTCTGCTGTCATGTAGCTGTATGTAAACAAACTACCTGCAAAGTTAAGAAACTAATGCAAAAAATGGATGTGAGGCTATATCTCTGCGACGATTTGGCGTATTGGGTCCTAATTTGGTGTGTGTCATAACAACCATGACCTGAGGCTACATGCACAGTTTCAGCACAGCGCCACCTAGTGGTCAGGAAATATGCAAAATGTCTCTTTTTGTCTATAACTTCTGAATGGTTTGGGTCAAAAAAATAAATAAATAAATAAATAAAAAAATCACAAAACTGGGGGCTGTTTTAGAAAACAAGTTTACCAAATAAGCCAGACTATTTCAGTCTGACTTATTGTTGCTTCATTTGGGTTTATAAAACAAATTTACCATAGCTCGAGCTCAATGACTGTGGCAACTTATGCTGGGAAACTAACCTGGTCCAGGGCAGGCTAACTGTAAAAACGACAATGATATTATTGCTGATTCTCTCACATACACGTATGGTTTTATTATCAGTCCAAAAACAAAACTATACAGAAAATGCAACCTAAATCAAATAAATAAAAATATAGCTGCAAGCAACAATTACGGGGTCAAGCAGTAGGCAAGCAAGGTGACAAGTATCTAGGCAACTGAAGCAATGAGTAATTGAAGCCATTTTAGGATGGTTTTAGTCAAAATGGCTGAAAAATCATGAATACAACCTGTAGTAATAGGAGACAATGACAATGGCGAGTTGACAATGGCACACACAAAGTTTGGTGTCAATATGCTAAAGCAATGCAGAGATACAGCCTTATGATACCATGTCATTTTGGCACTATGCCTCAAATTTGATGCTGTGGTATGTGAAAACAGTTCCCTGTCATTACTACACTCGTACTATGTCGGCTTAAGACGCTATGGGGGAAAGCCCTCATTTCTCCTCAACTAAAGCATTTTTCAGTCACACAGTAAAACTGCACATAGAAACAAACCAATGGATTTGCAGAGGAGCTGAAGCCCACCATAGCCTGCCAGAATGGGCAGGGTATCTGGCTATATAAACGGGCATTTTGCCACAGGATCCTCAGATTTCTTCTCCTTCAGCGACGACAAACTTCTCTACGTTCTCAAGCTGACCTATGACTGCTCAGCGTTGACCGCCTTGCAGTGGAAAGTGACCCCTCTCTGCTTGCTGTGATCGCAGATTTACCTCGTCTCCAGCATTGAAGCAGCTGTGGTCTGCCTCCCCTGCAGCCATTCGGCATTCGCCTCTTCTAAAAGAGTCAATTCCTAGGTGTTGTTTTAAATGCCTCACTGTTATTGCTCGCTGTCCCCTCTGCACGCTGATGACGGCCACTCGGAGTGCGTTGCCTGTTTGGGTAAATCCCATGTGGAAGCCGCGCTCTTAGAGACTGATTGTTCTCACTGCGAGAGCTTTAGTTTTGCTTCTCTGCACTTGTGGATCACTTTCTTTTCAGAAACTGTGAGGAAAAAAACAGCGGGGCATAAGGCTTCAGTGCTCGGCTGCGAACAAGTTCACAATGGCTCAGATGCTGGGTGCCTCACTCTCGCCACAAAGAGAGGCTTCTCCCGTCCTTTTCACCCAGCCTGACCAGCGTCCCTCTGCTGAGCTAGCGATGAGCTAGCCGAAGACAGTGTGTCATTGGCTGCCTCGGGTGCAGAGGAGCTGTTGCGCTCGATTGCTGACCCCGCCCCCTTGCCGATGTCCGAGCCCAGCGCCGCCAAAACCGGGATGGATGCAGGGATCTTCCATGTGCTCCTGGTGGCTCCCCTCTAAAGGAACAAACACTGGGTGTCGGAGATAATGCAGCTGCTTGCAGCAGCCCCTTGGCTCATTCATCTGAAACAGGACCTCCTCTCTCAAGCAAACAAGACAATATGGCACCCCAGGCCCGAGTTATGGGATCTACACCTGTGGCCACTCGATGGGAGCCTACAGAGCGTGTTTTGAAAACTATCTTACAGGCTAGAGCCTTATCCACAAGACGTCTCTATGCCCTTAAATGGACAGTGTTTTCTGCCTCCTACTGTTGAGTTGTCAAGGATTTTGGCCTTCTTACAAGAGCTGCTGGATAAGGGACACTCCCCATTCACACTCAGGGTCTATGTAGCAGCTAAGACCAGGAGTTGTCATTGCTCTGCCCTGTCAGAGCACTAAGAATATATATTGAGCGTTCCGCCCAGCTTAAGAAGTTGAAACAGCTCTTTGTCAGCTTCGGTAACCGAATCAAAGGACTACGAAGGCTTTCCAGGGGTCTGTTGCACTAGCTGTGCGCAATTTACAACTTACCCTAGTTGCAACGTAAATGGACACTAAGTTACAACTTACGCACTACTAACTATTTTTGTGTTGCACCATTAAACTTAGTTTAAACGTAACTCTACATTTAAACTAAATATTTACTGAAGCGTAGTCAGGAGTAACGGTTGGAATAAAATAGCAGACTGAGTGAACTGCATCAATATGCTCTTCTTTTAACTGACAACCTTCAATCCTTTAGGCATATATTAGGGCTGCTCGATTAATCGAAGTGAAATCGAAATCGCGATTAACCAAAAGCTGCGATTGTCATGCGTAGCTTTTAGTAAAGCGCGTGATCAGTAAATCTTCATCCGAAGGCCAGAGGGTGCTCTCATTCTCACACGGAAACTCAAAATACGCCAGAAGAAGAAACATAGAGAACGCATCTTTGCTATCGCTGCAGCTGAATAGACAGGATTTAACTGCTTATATTGATTCAACGTCGCAAACGATTTCTTTCGATTTCATAATCGATCGATTAAATCGAGATTTACTGCTGATTACACAACCGGCTTCACTGACAAAATGCGCATGACAATCGCCTTCGATTAATTGACCAGCCCTAGCATATATGGTACCGCTGACATTTACACTCATGTACATATTAAGATAGACACCCCATCTACAGCACACCTCTGTGCGCGTCGGTCCGTGTAAAATGATAAATAAATGGCATTTATGTTTTTTTTCTCTTTCAGTATTTATTGATCCTTATTTATTTTAATTACAGTTTCTGAATGTTATTTACATATGTGACCCTGGCCCACAAAAAAAGGTTACATATAGACTAGTGGTATTATTGTTTTGTTTTTAATGGAAACTTGTTTTTACCGTTAGTATACGCGAGGCAAAAAGTTAGAATGATGGATACATTCAAGTTTAAACAAGTTCTGCTCACGTATTTGAATGTTTCTATTGGATGATTTAGTTTAAACATCATATTATGTGACTATGCATTACTTTACGGAGTACCTTACAAACAAATGGTGCAACCAAATAATGTATAGATTTAGTTACAAACTAGCTAGTAGTTACTAAGCCTTTAGTGTGGACGTAGCGTTCCAAGTTAAGTAAGAACTTACGAATGGCTGGTGCAACCCTACCCAGGTGGAGAGATAATCTTCCTTGGGCCTGCAGTGCCCCATTGGAGTATGAGCCCACTCCACTAGAGGCATTTCCTCATCGTGGGCATAGTCTAGTGGGGTGTCCATCACAAAAATTGGTGTGGCGGCAGGCTGGGCCTCACCATCCACATTTGTTAGGTTCCATAACCTGGACATCCCTGCCTTACAGACCAGAGTCCTTTCCGCTTAGGCGAGCATACACTTGCCATCTAGAACCAGTCTGAAGTGGAGTTCTTGACTGTGACACGCTCAAGCTCTTCAAGTCAGTCACTTGTGCACTCCAGACCCCGAGGTGTCTGGGCTGTACAGGAACGATCACCCAGACCAGGCGTAACCTCACTGAGCTTAGCCCGCTATTGCCATGGGAGAGTTTTGTTATGCTTCTCTATGAGCATTGCATGCTTAAAGGAGTATAATTATTAAGATGCAGTACAAGTGTAGCATCGACAGGGTTGGTTTGGTTACTAATGTTTCTAACGTAACCTCGGTTCCCTTAGATATGGGAACGAGTACTGCATTGCTAGCAGTTGTAGGTGGCAGGCTTCATTGCCATAGGACCGTGCAGCACTGCTGCAGGTCCATTGGTTTGTTTCTATAACACTGCACAAACCAATGGCTGTGCAGTTTCTCTGCGTGATTGAAAAAGGCTTCAGTCAAGGAGAAAAGGCGGCTTTTCCCCCATAGCGTCTTAAGCACACGCAGTACTCGTTCCCAGATCTAAGGTAACCGAGTACGTTTTGTCTAGCGACACAAATCCATAACTTTTTGTCAGCATGGTCCTGTAGATAATATGTTTGGATTTGGGTAAAAATCGGACCAAAGGTCTAGGAGGAGTATGAAAAAGAAGGTTTTTAAAGGAAGTCAAAATGGCGGACAAGAAGTTTGGCTGATTATAGCAACATTGGTATCACGGTTCTCAGCATGACCAAGGAATCTATTAATACCAGTCTCATTACAATAGGCAAAATTCTATTAGCATTTATTTATTTTCAGGTCATGGTCTCGATGGTACATACAAAGTTTCATAATGGTACACTAGTGCATTGGTTAAAAATTAGTATTTTATATCATAATACTCTATTGTAGTCAATGGCAATTTCATGTTTTGTTCAATTATAGCTCCAAAGAGGAAGAATCTTTTATGTGTCAGAGTGTGCCCATACATATGTGTGTCAAACTTGGTGAAAATATTTCATTTTGTTTTGGAGTTATATACATTTTGTATATACGAGAAGAAAAAAAAAAAAAGACTGATGGCTGACTTTGTTTGCATTTTTGTGTCACTATCAAAATTTTGGCAACTGGGAATTAGCATATGGCCGGCACGCAATGTTTCCAAATTTCCTATGGTGGTTTTGTGTTGAGTTTCTAAGATTTAGCAATGTTTGTGCTAAAAACTGAATTTCACAACTTTCCTGCAAGCGGTTCTATGGGCTGCTATAGACTCAATGGCGGAAGAAATGGAAATAGAAGAAGAAGAAGAAGAAGAAGAAGAAGAAGAAGAAGAAGAAGAAGAATTTTTGATTAGTAATATGCATTGCTAAGAAATTCTTTTGAACAACTTCCCTTTAAAGGTGATTCTCAGATTTCAGATTTTCTAATAGTTGTATCTCGGCCAAATATTGTCATATCCTAACACATACATTAATGAAAAGCCTATTTATTCAGCTTTCAGATGATGTGTAAGGGTGTTTGCACACTTGGTCCTTTTCAGGGGTCTGAGCGTGGTTCGTGTGATTTTTGGCCCATATGTGAACACTCTAAACAATCTCAGACCCCTCAGAAGCGAACCGAGCCGAGACCATCTCGGGAGGTGGTCTGAGTACTGTTTGCTTTCGGCTAAAGGTATGGTTCGCTAAAAAAGTGCATTATGAACAAATCAGCCCGGGCTCACTTGATTTTTCCATTCGTGAATTCTGATGTGGCTTGGTCATCAGATGTCACCGTACAAATCAGCGGTTCATAATGACAGCTTCTTCTGGCAGATCTCTACAAATAATCTGCACACAGCGTACACGCGTTTATTTTAATTCCAACTGCTTTCCAACTGTGTTAAGGGTGATGCAGCTGTGTGCCTTGCCCGTTTAAACTTTTTGATCCACATGCCAGCGGGCGCTAAACTACACTTTCTTTAGCATCTACTGTGTTTAAACTGTCAAAAACACCATGGTTCACATATACACAGTTGCTTTTGTCTTGAACGTAAACATCTGGGAAAGAAATAGCATGTGTATCAATACTGATCTGTGAATTACTGTAGTTCTGGTACAGCAGCCTAATATGAGAAGTAGAATCTGACATTTATACGCTATAATTTATATGCATATAATATATGCATTTTAATTTTTCATTTGATTATTATTATATTTATTATTATCTATAATGTACCTAAAAAAATTAAAACAGTTTATTGTGCTTTCTTTTATTTTATTTGTCCATTTTTTTTTCAATGTCATCATCATCATGCCTTTTCCGTGGGTCCTTAAAAAGTCTTAAATTTAACTGTACCAAATTTAAGGCCATAAAAAGTACAATGGGGTAGAAAAGACAAGATTACCATCTAGCATAATGTGAATATTAAAATAAAAAGGCTATGATTTCACTGGATAAATATGAGTGCTGCACATTTCAAAGTCAGGTGCTGCACTGCTTTGTGTACTACTGTTACCGGGGAAATGGTAACGGTTATTTTTTAAGGAAAAATAGCGATCTTTGATACATGACTTTTCTTTAAAATGGTTTAAAGGCTGAAATGTGAAATGGATCATTGTATTATTATTATTATTATTATTATTATTTAAACCTGTAGGCCCATCTGAACTGTAAATCATGCTTTTTACATGTAATTTTACAGTTTAATATGTTACCGTAGACGTTACACTCATATTGCATTAATTTTATCTGTGCAGGTCTTAAAAAGTCTTAAATTTGAGCTTAAAAATCCCTCAGAAACCCTGTGTGCTATGAAATAAACATGATTAACAAGGAAAACAATTCAAAATAAATATTACAAAGGTGTACAAAACTTATATTTTTGTGCAAAAGATAAAAAAATATTCCAATTTTGGAGGCCATAATGTCAGCCATCAAACACTGATTTGGACTGGATCCAAAAAGCAACAGTCTGAACACAAAGAGGTCTGAGACACCATTGCTGCTTAAGTGGACCAAAAAAAGGATCTGAGTCCTCTTTCAGGAACAGCGACAGTGTGAACTGGGTCCTTTTTCACTTGGTCCACCTCTTGGTCCCCTTAAAGGGGTCTATGTTTGGTTCTTTTAAAGAGGTCCAGGGTCACATATAGGCTACAACTGACTGTATTTAAAGTATTGTGTCCAATATTTCATTACATTTTTCTAAAATATTCTAAAATAATTTTAACAGTTGCTACATGCACATTCAGCTGATCAGCAGTTTCTAGCCATGCAGGCTTTCTGTCTGGTTTTATGACAGCTGTACTTTTATAGTTATTAGTAGAAACATTAAAACATTACAATCTAAAATTTAAAGCATTAAAATTAAATTAAATTAAATTAAAGCATACTTTAAAGCATTAAAACCACTAAAATAAAAGATAAAAACATTTCAAAACGAACAAATAATAGAAAACGGACTAAATTTTAAATGATAAAAGGAATACACATTAACATTTAAGCTAGTATTAAAATACACTTTGTATGTAGGTTTTAAATTATACATTTTTTGTTAATGTCCAAAAATAAGTATTTTCACTGTTTGCCAAACAGCACAAATATATTCACTATTTGCCATGGTGGGTCAATCTGAACCATGATCAACATCAAGAGCGGTTTAAGAATAAGCAAGCACATAAAATTATCTTGAGTCATTGAACCTGAATCAAATTAGATTGTGCGAACTTAAATTGTTGCTTTTGGCCCAATTGATTTATTAGGTTATTTGAAGTCAGGTCTTGGACTTTAATGCCTGCTTTTTTTTTTAGAGTCTTTTTTTTTTTTAAAACAGCCCCTAAGTCTCTTTAGATTTGGAGGAGCATACAGAGTTGAACCATACCTAATTTTCCCTTCTCAGCCATTTTTGGTGTACAGTGAAGAAAAAAAATTGATCCCCTGCTGATTTTGTATGTTTGCCCAATGACAAAACAAAAACAAAACAAAACAAAAAGAAGATTCCATAATTTTAAGTCAGAATAACATCAAGAAAATTCCAAAAAACACATTTCAAAAGAAGTTATAAATTGCTTTGCCTTTCAATGAGTAAAATGAGTGGCACAACCCTTGTTGGAAATCACAGGGTTTGCACACATCTCAAGAGGGATTTTGTCCCACTCATCTGTGCTTCTTAAGCCACTCCTTTGTTGTTTTTGCTCG
Organism: Cirrhinus molitorella; assembly: GCA_033026305.1. Classification (NCBI taxonomy): domain Eukaryota; kingdom Metazoa; phylum Chordata; class Actinopteri; order Cypriniformes; family Cyprinidae; genus Cirrhinus; species Cirrhinus molitorella. Next base: position 29,257,163 of record CM065124.1, on the reverse strand, counting down.
CAAAGGTGTAGAGTATTTGTGGTAGAAGATGATCAGTTGAGAAACTTGGTCAACCTCCCCCACTAGTTTATTGCTTATGGCTCCAACGAGTCTGCTATCCTGGCAGTTTTAGGTCCCAAAAGATGCTGAACATTCCCTTGTCCTTATCTGCTTCAAAGGGTGCACTAAGGAAAGGGGGGGGGGGGGGTGCAGCCCCACTTTCACCCATGAACACACACACACACACACACACACACACACGGACTCCACTCCTAAAAGGACATTTACGTTCAAGCTAGAAAAACCATAGTCAGACTGTAAATAGCGTATTCCTGAGTTTGTGTGTAGGCTCACAGCCACCATTGTGCAAGCACAAAGTCATAATCATGACAAAACTGTACACTAGTACAGTTTTTGTTGCTTTTTGTGTCTAACCCTGGTGAAATTGTATAGTACCTGGCATGTTTGGTGTCCACGTAATTCTCTTTCCATTTCTGAACTGATGATGTATAGTACATGACTTTAATGTGCAGTGTATGGTTTCATCACACCTTTGGGCAAAAGTTACACAATCTCATTCAAACTATCAAGATGCAAATCAGGTGGTCTGGTGACACAAAGGAACTCTTCCCGCCAAAAGACCCTCGCACTGTCATTCGCCAACTCCCCAGGGATACAACTCAGCCCCCTTTGTAACCATCCGATCAGCCGATCAATGGAACAACGAAGGCTCCGACTCCATGAAATCATCAGGACTACCTTTGAGCTGGCATCTGGACACTTGCGTAAGCGCCACACAAAAGGAAATCAATGCAAGTAACCATTTAACTATTAGATGCAATAGCGAAGCTGTGCCCCTTGTGTATCAAGGAGATTCAAGTTTCTCTGATGATTTGGGATGGGAATAGCTGATTGGAAACTGCAACTCTCTCTCTCTCTCTCTCTCTCTCTCTCTCTCTCTCTCTTCGTTTATGTTTAATGTGTTTTTGTTTAGTGTTCGTCATTTGCTCGTTAGTGTCTATTTTCCCCTTTATGTAATCATTAAACCCACATTTTGTATTCACGTTTGAATCGTTGCTGTGTTCATTGCTCACAAATATCACGTCACTTAAACTGTTTTGATTTAGTTACGAAACTGATCCAGTCCTGTAACTTAGCCAATTACAGTGGGGAAGATTAATTCTCAAGGCTAGGAAATTAATTTTTCTTAGAGTTGGAATAAAGGCGGCTAATACTCGCTGGACGAGGGCATTAGTTCGGTTTATTTTTGACTCGGCTGTTTCAGAGGAGCGTATAAAGCAGGGGTCACCACACTCAGTCCTGGAGGGCCGGTGTCCTGCAGAGTTTAGCTTCAACTTGCCTCAACACACCTGTCTGGAAGTTTCAAGTACACCTATTAAGACCTTGATTAGCTGGTTCAGGTGTGTTTGGTTAGGGTTGGAGCTAAACTCTGTAGGACACCGGCCCTCCAGGACTGAGTGTGGTGACCCCTGGTATAAAGTATGTGTAATTAATAACCATTAATTATACATAGTTTATTGTGCCTAAATTAATAACTTTCGTTACAAAGGTAAGAGTACTACATTTGTAACTGTAAAGGGTCTACTTTTATTTGTGTGCACTCACAATATCAACAAAACATTACAAGCACAAAAAATTATTGCTTAACAAAATAAAACAAATTGAAAACAAAAACTCTTTAATAATGTAATCCACAAAGATGCATTTCTTTCTAAAATCATGTCCAAAGAGGAAATTGCGAGTCAGGATCTTTGCGACACTGACCCAGAATACACTAGTATTAATAAATTATTCAAATTTCTCCTTATTTCCTGACACATTGACTGTAATTACTTTTGCCGGTGCTTTGTGGTAAGTTTAAGCCTATTGAGTGCACATGAATGCGGATCTCTTTTCTTTTTTTCCCCCATCACCATAACTGATGGATGATAACTGATGGATGTATAAAATATAAAAATAAGGAGAAGCCTAAAACAGGCCCGTTGCCTGGCCTGCGCCTGAACTATGGCGTGAAAATTGGGTTGTGAAAAAGATCAAATGCAGTGCTTTTCACAGCATAGCATTTCTGTAAAAGCGGTTGTCACTAAAGTTAGCTGTACAACCGAATTTAGATACAGTGTTGTCTTATATTTCCTCTCTAAAGCGGCTTTCACACCAAACACGGCAAGTGCTGCTCTATGAAACCGATTCATAGGTTGGTTGCTGCGTCGACCAAAGCGCACACGGAGTGCAAAAAAATAAAAAAAGTAGTTTAACTTTTGTCGCTGCATTGTGAGGGCTGCACTGAACCCCACGGCCAGCACAGTGCCTTCAGTGCTCGATGTAAAAGCCGCTTAAGAGGACATAAGACAACACCGTGTCTACCCCGGACGCAAGCGACGCAGCACAACACAACAAAAGACAGCATTGAACCCATTATAATCAATGCTGTTTATGGATGTGGTGCGTTGCGAGACGACAACTGTCGTGTCCAATGTAGACAAGGTGTAAGGTAGTAAATGGGTAAACAAGTGTAAACTGTACGGTCTGTTTGCTTATTGTGTATCAATCAGAGTGTAGCCTAAACTGAGAGATTAGGCAGGTGAAACGCATTTGGTTGAAGGTGAATATTGACCTATTGTCAATATTAATTTTAAATATTAATATTAAAGTTGATAAAATAGTCTTTCTGTTAAACAACACTTGGGAATTATTTGAAAAAACAAACAAAAAAAAAACAAAACATTGAAATATTTTATAAGGGGCTAATAATTTATACATATAACTGTATGTATATATAACTATATATATAACTATATATAAGTTCAATTGATACTAGGTTAATTGATATCTGTAAATGTCTTGATGTCTTGATAGCTGTCTTGATATACCGATACTGTTACAAGATTTATGGCTATAGGATAATAAGTGGTTCCTTACATTATTACATGAAAATGTCTTGTGATTACAGTACTAAGTCGATGTCATAATAAGTCATAATAACTCAATTTTTTTTTTAAATAAAGAAAACAGATGGGGTGTTTTTTCTGTCTTCAATGTCTCTGCGCACTGCGATTAGGAACGCCTCAATAAATTTATCCTTAACTCGGTGGATGCTCAGCACGCAGACAGTTACATATATCAATAGAAAGTTTGATATCTCTACTTTTAAATAAAGCAAGTCTTATCGAAAACAAATGTTCTGTTATAAAGTAATCCGTATGAAACCAACACCATGAAGAGTTTTGAACTCAGAGCTAATTATAGTTAATGTGTCACGCCCGCTCCTTAGTTTCGCTTTTGATATGATAATTAGCCATGTGTGCCACGATGTTAACGCCCACATCACCATAAACCCAACTTGAAAATTCATCAAGTTCATCTCAGCTAGGCTACTGTTTGTTTCTGGAATAAGACACACTGAGAGAAGTAAACACAAAATTCACCTCAGATGAAGAACAGAATGCGACACACAGCAAATCCACCTGAGGCGATATTTAGGATAGGAGTAATGTTTCTTTTTTTGCATTAGTTAACATGCTATTCTGACATAAACTTGAACACATAACTGGGTTTTTCCAAAACTATAATTCCTGGCTAAAAGGTTTGAAATCGAGTAAAAATGTTGAAAAGGATAGGTAATTCATTGTATCTAAATTTCTTACGACGCAATTTCATGCTCTATAGACTATAATATAAAACAAAATACGATATAAAAGTAATAGGACTGTACTGTTTTTAGTGATCGTATACCTGCATCACATATGACTCTTTTACTTTCTGTCTGAGGTAGTTGTGTTTACATCACCATAATATTGAGGCATATGTACTTGTTTGACGTTACAAAAGCTGTTGTTTTTGTTATGCATGGTTATTAGTGATTGATATTAGTAATAATAATATAGTTTCTTTTATTTTGTTATCAGCATTTGTAAGTGCACTGACATAATATTTTACTGATGTAATTATGTTTCCATTGTCATAATTCAAACAGTATTTGTACTTGTTTGGCATTACAGAAACAGTGATAATAATATAGGTTCTCTAACTGCTCTCCCTTTTTAAACAGATTTGCTAGTGAAAAGTGTTAATATATCTTCACATTTGTAGCACTGTGGTCCTGCAAGGCACAACACTTTTCCACATAAAGGAATTACAATAAAATAGATGAAACACTTTGAGCATTCTCACATTCTTTCTTCACAGCACTCCAACTTGATGGGTGAACATTAGCTAGGATGTGGAAACATTAGCCTATGTGGGAGTGTCTTTTGGCTCCCTTGGTGTGAATTACATGAATATTCAGAGCTATTAACACTCCCATGAATATGGTAATGCTGGCCAAAAACTTACTTTCAAAATTCAAATCATTATATTGTTGTTTGTGATGAAGTGGTCAGAATGATTCTTACATCATTTTGAAGCAAATATTCTAGCCTACAAGACTGATTACTCAAATGATTTCGTCAGAACTATTCAGCATGTGTTTTATGGCCTTATTTCAGCTAAATGTTTTTTCTTAAAACATACTAACCATGCATAATGTTTTTTTTTTTTTTCCTAAGAAATGCAAACATCCATCTTTCTCACATATTATTGTAGCACAGTTGGTGCTGAATACAAAAAAAAAAAAAATTGTGGGAATGTCACATTTTTCCTTACGCATATCCTTATGCTATGTTGAGGGAACAACAGATTTTTCTCATGGCCACGAGTTCTTATGTTGAGGGAGCAACATATTTTTCTCAAGACCATGAGTTTAATGTGTAAACAAGCCTCCATGACCATAGTAACCCTGGATTATCAGAGATGGATTTATTAATATTTTATTTAATTCAAAAAATATTGTATTAATTATTACAGAAGTTAATACATTATTAAATTATTATTTTACCAATAGGCGATGCTGTCTACACGCCATGTGGACAGCATTCGAAAGACGTGTATCATGAATAAATATTACATGAAATAAAATAGGCCTACAAGACATTTTTATCCATCCCACCACAGTCTTGTAAGTCTATTAACTGATCATCATTTTCCCGTATTTGTATTATTATTAATATTACTATTAGCCTATTTTTATTGGTTATATTTTTCTTTTTGTTTATATTCATTTCGATCTTTTTATTTAACGTTCTATATGCAAATGATACTAATGATATTATAAATGATAAATGCTCAACATAGCTAGGCCTATTCTATATGACTGGGATTTTTACTGGAATGCAGTTTGAAGGTTGAATTTAACATATATTTTATTTAATCGAATAGACTAGCCTATAGAAAATCTATAGTGTTTCACTGAGGAATGAATCATTCACGTAGTTTCATTTGTAAATGAAAAACACGCTCATTTACAGGGGTGCAACGGATCGCAGTTGATCCGTGATCCATGCGGATCACGACCCACGGTTCGGCACGCACGTGACCCGCGGATTAATAACTAATTTTTTTACTTTATAGATAACCCTAAATTTAATCCTAAATTTAATTATACATTTTTAACAATCACAGAGAAAAAGACAGTTTTTTCTGCCGATATTGCTTAAGTAATTAATTACACAGAGAAGTCATGTTCACGTGAACAGGGCATGTTAATCAGTCAACAATGCCTAGCGGAGGAACAGAAGAACTCGAAAAGCATCGCGCGTCATTCAAATCGCATGTATAGGAGCAATTTGTCTTCCCTGTAAAATATAATGATGACGGAAGAAGGGTGGTGGACAAGACTGTTACAGTGTGTACGCACTGTAGCACGAGAAAGCCGTATGAAAGCGGCAATACATTGAGCATGTGCACTGTTCTGTGTATGCGCTCAGAGACGGAACAGAACATGGACAAGTAAAGTGAACGCTTAGCTTAAGATGTTACCTAAACGGTCAAATACATGCAAATGTATGTCAAAATGCGGCGTTTAGTGGTTATTCGTGTAATTCTTCGTCAGTTGTCTCAAATTAATGTAAACAGTTGAGAATGAAAATTCGTCTGTAACAGTAAATTGGATCCTTGCAGCTTTTAAAGCTTTTTATTCGTTCTGCCGTCTTGCTTTTGTAGTTTTTATAAGAAACAAACATGTTTAATTCTTACAATGAAGACTATGCGGTTTTATTTTCCATTCAGTTAATTACATTTCCAAAAAAAAAAAAAAAAGATTTTTTGCCATAAACACGCAGCCCTACTTGTAATAAATGGAAAGCAAATTACATTTGTCTCCTCCCCTCTTTGCTGCTCCGAAAAATGGTCCGATCCGTGACTCAAAAAACGTAATGTGATCTGAACCGTGAGTTTTGTGATCCGTTGCACCACTACTCATTTATCATCACACACGGGCATTATAATCATAACGTCAAAACTTTATTGTCATAATTGTCAGGCGTTAACAAAATATAGACCTAGCCAGTTAATAAAATAATAATAGCCTAATAATAATAATAATATTATTATTATTATTATTAATTAATAACTGAAAATCAAAATCAAAGCAACGGTCGAGGAGGAGTTAGAAAAAGTAAGTTTCTAACATATATCAATATGGCGGACAGGAAATTTGACCAACTATGGCATAATTGGTATCTATGTTGTCCAGTTTCATTACAAATCATATTTACAGGCTAATGTAATCTAAAATTATTCACATTTTTGGAATTTCATAATTAATGGTTAATGAGTGGCTTACTACTAGGGCTGGGTATCGAATTCGATACTTTTTAGGAACCGACCAAATTGCCTCAATACCAAAAACGCCTTGTCGTTCGGTACCAAACTTTGATACCTAAGGGGTTAATCTCGTCAACATCAGTGAGCCAATAAGCCTGCAGCATAAGGTTTGTTCGACTAGAAGCTGCGCAGATAAATAAACTTATTTATACAAAGCAGTCTCTCCATATATTTATACGAAGCAAACTCTCTCTATACACTCAAAAAAACAAAAAAAGTTTCTTCAGTGGTTCTTCAATGGTTCTTTGGGATTAATGAGGTGCTTTATAGCACCACTGCCATACAAAATACCCATTAAGCCCCTTTAGGTTCTCTAACTCTCTCTTGACTCGTCTATATACACTGTAACAAATTGCAGTAAAAATTACTGCAATATTTTACAGCAGTGAGCTGTTTTTCTTACAATACAGCATTTATATATATATATATATATATATATATATATATATATATATATATATATAAATATATAAATATATATATATATATATATATATATATATATATACACACACACACAGCATATATAACTTACTGTCTCTCCCATAGATGCTGCATTAGAAACACCCTTGCATTAGTGTTAACTATTTTTTTGTATTTTGATGCAAAGGTAATATAATACAAATTATAGTGTTAGAAATGTACATGCATTTAAAAAATAAAGAAAAATCAAAAAAACTTTCGAGGATTTGCGATGCTGATGACCGTTAAACAGTCTTCATCACAGTCTTTTGAAAAGGCTCCATTGCTGTAAATTTCAAATCTACAGAGGCAGGATTTTCTTCAACTGTCAACATTCGGGAGCAGCAAGAAGAACGATTCACAACTGTGGTAAGTGACATATTTCAGTTTTTATTTTTCATGTTTCATAGTATTTGTAGTAGTATATAAGGTGTCTACATTCAAGGTAACCCGAGATTAATGAGAGAGACTTGTGCAGGGTTTCGGCAGCGCGGTCGTGGGAGTATTTCACACATTTCCCGGCCTTATAGCAGCTAACGTTATAGTAGTAAAATCTCTGGGTTCCTACGTTAAGAATTATGTGATTCATTAACAACAGTTGTGATTCACGGGATTTCTCATGATTATTTTAAAGTTAATTTCAAATTTGCACAGGCAGTCATCTGTTAACACGAACGCCGAAATGAAACGCGTACGTTACTAAAGGCTTGCGACTCGCGGACAGACGCTCATGGAGGGAAGATGTGTGTGTGCCACGTAAACTCTGAACGGTGCTGTTAAAGCGGTTAACGTAAGCAGGGAGGTGTGTGAGGACCTTTGATAACTGGCAAATTTGCATATTGTTTGATTGTAATGCTTTATGATAACTTTGGTATAAAAAAAATGTGTTAATCCAGTCCATCTTCCTGTCTGACCTGTTCGCAGCATATTGCATATTAAATCTGGACCAACGTTACCAGGAGGAGACAGACGGAGCTTTGGAGTTCATTCAAAGGCAATAGTTGCATTCTATGAATTTGAGTACCTGCATTTTACACGTAGATACAGCGGGGAAAATAAGTATTTGACACATCAGCATTTTTATCAGTAAGGGGATTTCTAACTGGGCTATTGACACAAAATTTCCACCAGATGTAGCCATCAAGCCAAATATTGAATTCATACAAAGAAATCAGAACATTTAAGTATGCAAGTTGAGTCATAATAAATAAAGTGAAATGACACAGGGAATAAGTATTGAACACACTTTATTTAAAACTTTGTAGAAAAGCCTTTGTTGGTGATTACAGCTTCTAGACGCCTCTTGTATGGAGAGACCAGTCGTCTGCATTGCTGAGGAGTGATTCTGGCCCATTCTTCCACACAAACGGTCTTTAAATCTTGAAGGTTCCTTGGGCCTCTTTTATGGTCTTTGATCTTCAGTTCTCTCCATAGATTTTCTATGGGATTTAGGTCAGGTGATTGACTGGGCCATTCAAGCAACTTGATTTTCTTTCTTTGAAACCACTTCATTGTTTCCTTGGCCTTGTGTTTGGGATCATTCAGCTTTCTGGTAGATGGCAGCAGATTTTTATCCAGAATGTCCCGGTACATTTCTCCATTCATCCTGCCTTCAATAATATGAAGTCTGCCAGTACCCCTTGCTGAAAAGAACCCCTAAACCATGATGCTTCCACCCCCAAACTTAACTGTTGGTGTGGTGTTCTTGTGGTGGTGGGCAGTGCCATTTCTTCTCCAAACATGGTGTGTAGAATGACTGCCAAAAAGTTCAATTTTGCCTTCATCTGACCATACTATAGTCTCCCGATAATCCACAGGCTTCTCCAAATGCTGTTTCGCAAACTTTAATCGAGCCTCAACATGCTTTTTGCTCAGCAATGGAGTCTTGCGTGGTGAGCATGCATGGATGCCATGGAGATTCAGAGCATTTCTTATAGTTTTCTTTGAAACAACAGTACCTGCTGATGCAAGGTCATCCTGAAGTTCTGCCCGAGTGGTTCTTGGCTCTTGGAGAACTCTCCTGATTATTCTTTGGACTCCTCAGACAGGGATCTTACGTGGAGCACCTGATCGTGGCCGGTTTATGGTGAACTGATGCTCTTTCCATTTCCGGATAATGGCCCCCACAGTACTCACAGGAACATTCAGCATTCTGGAAATGCGCCTATAACCATTTCCATCAAAATGCTTTTCAACGATAAGATTACGAAGATCTTGAGAGAGTTCTTTGCTTTTACCCATCATGAAGTCTTTCCTGTGTGCCTCCTGGGTTATGAGAAGCCTTTATAGGCCATCACTTAAGACTAAAGCAGCTGATATCAATTAGTACTGATAGGGGGCAGGGTTTCTCTCTCAATACTGACAGATTTCAGGTGATCTCCTGGCTTTCTATGCCATTTTGCACCTTGTTATCTTCATGTGTTCAATACTTATTCCCTGTGTCATTTCACTTTATTTATTATATAACTTGTATACTTAAATGTTCTGATTTCTTTGTATGAATTCAATATTTGGCTTGATGGCTACATCTAGTGGAAATTTTGTGTCAATAGCCCACTTAGAAATCCCCTTACTGATAAAAATGTTGATGTGTCAAATACTTCTTTTCCCCGCTGTATGTTAGAAGATGTTCCAGACTAGAGACAAAAGCTAAAAAGCTAAAACTAACCTGAATTACATATGGTCTATTTCCTGACTGATTTGTAGGTATTTTTCCTGAGAGAGGAAAGAAGTTGTTGAAAGGAAAAGTGCCATCTAAAACGACACTGTAAATGGTACAGAAGAAACCAGTGGAAGTGAACCCAAGTTGCCAATCTTCACAAAGTGAAGGATTTTCAGCAGAATTTCTGAAATGTAAGTAGTACACACACACACACACACACCCGCACACACCCAAGATCTTCATTCTTTTGATCTGATATTCTTTTATTATCTACACTACCTTTCAAATGTTTTGGATCAGTCAGTTTTTTTTTAATGTTTTTGAAATAAGTCTCTTCTGTTTGATTTAATTGATCAAAAATACAGAAAAAAAGTAATGTTGTGAAATACTATTACAATTTAAAATCGTGCTTTTTCCATATTAATATACTTTAAAAATGTAATTTATTTCTCCATTTTCAGCATCATTACTCTAGTCTTCTCATTACTCCAATGTCACATGATCCTTTAGAAATCATTGTAATATGCCGATTTATATCAATGTTAGAAACAGTTGTGCTGCTTAATATTTTTTGGAACCTGTGATATTTTTGTTCAGGATTCTTCCATGGATAATTCTATTTTTTACTTTTATCCAACAAATATAACTGCAAAGAATTCTGAAAAAGGATCACAGGCTCCAAACCATACACTGACAACATTGACAATAAATCAGCATATTGATGATAAATGAGAATGATCTCTGAAGGATCATGTAACACTGGTGTAATGATGCTGAAAATTCAGCAGCTTTGCGTCACAGATTATTCAAATTATATTTGAAAGTATAGTAAAATATAATACTTTTAAATTTTTAATTGTAACACTATTTCACAATATTACTCTTTCCCCTGTATTTTTGTTTAAATAAATGCAGCCTTGATGAGCATATTAGACTCTTTTTTTAAAGAACATTAAAAATCATACTGATCTCCCAAACAATTTAATGGCAGTTTGTCTGTATCTAACTGTAACAATCATCGCTCTATCTGCCTTTGACTGTATCTGTCATCCCTCTGTCTGTATCTGGCTGTATCATTGTTTTGTAATATATCTAATGTATTTTCCTCTTTGTTCTTTTCAGAATTTTTACTGGGATGGGACAGCCCCTGGAGCTGAACTGTTTTCCTTTTTTGATGAGAAGTTTGGTTGGATTCACTTGGGACCTTGTTATTTGGCTATGTTGGACTGCTCATGAATTTGTGAAAATTCATCACTGTCTTTGTGGTATTTAGAACCATTTATTTATGACCATGTTGGATAACTTGATGTTGGTTAAACTTAAAATTATGACGGGTAACATATGTTTCAAATAAATATTTTCATGCCTAATATATTTTGGAATTCAAAATAATACTGAATACACTGCTCTATGACATTTTTTCATGCAAATTTGAGAGTTACATGTTAAATAAAACTGGACCTGTTTTTCAAGAGTAAGATGTGTCAAATTATTATTATTATTTTAAAATAATAGGTGCACTAAATTTCACACTATACAACACTTTATGTAGTTACAGTGGGTATGGAAAGTATTCAGACCCCCTTAAATTTTTCACTCTTTGTTATATTGCAGCCATTTGCTAAAATCAAGTTCATTTTTTTTCCTCATTAACGTACACACAGCACCCCATATTGACAGAAAAACACAGAATTGTTGACATTTTTACAGATTTATTAAAAAGGAAAAACTGAAATATCACATGGTCCTAAGTATTCAGACCCTTGCTCAGTATTTAGTAGAAGCACCCTTTTGATCTAATACAGCCATGAGTCTTTTTGGGAAAGATGCAACAAGTTTTTCACACCTGGATTTGGGGATCCGCTGCCATTCCTCCTTGCAGATCCTCTCCAGTTCTGTCAGTTTGGATGGTAAAAGTTGGTGGACAGCCATTTTCAGGTCTCTCCAGAGATGCTCAATTGGGTTTAAGTCAGGTCTCTGGCTGGGCCATTCAAGAACAGTCACGGAGTTGTTGTGAAGCCACTCCTTCATTATTTTAGCTGTGTGCTTAGGGTCATTGTCTTGTTGGAAGGTGAATCTTCGGCCCAGTCTGAGGTCCTGAGCACTCTAGAGAAGGATTTCATCCAGGATATCCCTGTACTTTGCCACATTCATCTTTCCCTCGATTGCAACCAGTCGTCCTGTCCCTGCAGCTGAAAAACACCCCCACAGCATGATGCTGCCACCACCATGCTTCACTGTTGGGACTGTATTGGACAGGTGATGAGCAGTGCTTGGTTTTCTCCACACATACCGCTTAGGATTAAGGCCAAAATGTTCTATCTTGGTGTCATCAGACCAGAGAATCGTACTTCTCACCACCTTGGAGTCACTCCATGTGGGCTTTCATGTGTCTTGCACTGAGGAGAGGCTTCCGTCGGGCCACTCTGCCATAAAGCCCCGACTGGTGGAGGGCTGCAGTGATGGTTGACTTTCTACAACTTTCTCCCATCTCCCGACTGCATCTCTGGAGGTCAGCCACAGTGATCTTTGGGTTCTTCTTTACCTCTCTCACCAAGGCTCTTCTCCCCGATAGCTCAGTTTGGCCGGACAGCCAGCTCTAGGAAGGGTTCTGGTCGTCCCAAACGTCTTCCATTTAAGGATTATGGAGGCCACTGTGCTTTTAGGAACCTTAAGTGCAGCAGAATTTTTTTTGTAACCTTGGCCAGATCTGTGCCTTGCCACAATTCTGTCTCTGAGCTCTTCAGGCAGTTCCTTTGACCTCATGATTCTCATTTGCTCTGACATGTACTGTGAGCTGTAAGGTCTTATATAGACAGGTGTGTGGCTTTCCTAATCAAGTCCAATCAGTATAATCAAACACAGCTGGACTCAAATGAAGGTGTAGAACCATCTCAAGGATGATCAGAAGAAATGGACAGCACCCGAGTTAAATATACGAGTGTCACAGCAAAGGGTCTGAATACTTAGGACTAGAGTTGGGGTACTCGGACTTGTACTCGGACTCGAGTCCGGTCTCGAGTACAATTTTTAGTGGACTCAGACTTGTCATGGACTCGGATGCATTTTTACTCGGACTTGACTCAGACTCGAGACTGGAAAATATAGCCGAGTCCAACCGAGTCCAGGGACAGTTGACGGAAATGTAATTGACTCTTGCATTATTAATGTGACATTCAGTATTCGCACATGTTTTTTCGCACATGTTTTTGCCAGTACGTAAAAGCCGGCCAATGCAAAAAATATTATAGAATAAGGTCATCAAAGACGCCATTTGAAGCTGAACGCAGACGTTTAAACTGACAGATTAATGGATAACCTGCTATGATTACTTTTAAAACATAAATTTGATTTAAACAATAGGTCTACATAATTTTCACATGCAGTTCATAGGGAACATATTATATTAGCCCTGCAGCATGAAATATTCTAACATATAACATTTTACATTTACCTAGGCTAATTTATCTCTCAATTCAGATTTTTTTTTTCCTCACAAATGCAAGTTTTCGTAGTAGGCTATTTCAGACTTTATAACTCAATTTAACTGAACAATATAAAGTTTGTCATTTCTGAGAAAAAAGCCAGAATTGTTCAAACTCGATTTTTTTAATGATTTAAGCTGAGGAAAAAATTTCACGTTGATTTTGATTTTTGATTTCATGTTGATCAAAATTGTGAGATATAATCTCGGAACTGCAAAAAATAAATTCAAAATATTGAAATATAAACTCAAATTTACTTTTTTTTTTCTTTTATTCTAGGGCTATGCAATTAGCCTAATCGAAATTTAATTCCGATTTCGGATTCAAACGATTCTGAAAATAAACAATTATTCACTATATAACAACAACAACAACAACAACAACAACAACAACAACAACAACAACAACAACTATATAACAAAAAAAAGTCCTGCCCTATAATTTTTGTTTCTCTCTGAAATGTCACAATACTAGGGCTGTCAAACGATTAATCACGATTAATCACATCCGAAATAAAAGTTTATGTTTACACACTATATGTCGGTGTACTGTGTATATTTATTATGTATATATAAATACAAGCACATTCATGTATATATTAAGGAAAAATATTTTAGATTTATATATAAAATATTTATATTTATTTATAATCTAAATTGTATACAGGTGTAAATATATATACATATAAATTTGTTTTTAATTATATACATGTATGTGTGTGTTTTCATATATACACAATGAATATACAGAGTAAACACGCATATAGTATGTAAACATACTTTTATTTTGGATGCGATTAAACGCGATTAATCATTTGACAGCCCTACATAAATCAAGTCACCCATAACTTCTGTTACATGACTTTTTTCTAGTTATAAAGGTTAAAACAATGTTAAGATACAATACTGTTAAGAAAAACAGTAGTGTTTCATTGGACTCGGACTCGACTCGGCCCTTTGGGACTCGGACTTGAGTCAGACTCTGCCCATTTTGGACTCGGACTCGTCTCGGACTCGACTGGTCAAAGACTCGGACTCGACTTGGACTAGACTTAGGTGGACTCGAACCCAACACTACTTAGGACCATGTGATATTTCAGTTTTTCTTTTTTAATAAATCTGCAAAAATGTCAACAATTCTGTGTTTTTCTGTCAATATGGTGCTGTGTGTACATTAACCCTCTGGGGTCGAAGAACGCGCCGGCGCGTTTTGGTGCATTTGATCGTACAGATAATATCAATACATCAATCGAATCTGTAAAGGGTCTACTTTTATTTGAACAGACACATAATAACAATAAAATGGTGAGCTTTTGACAAATAAAGAAAATAAACAGGGAGTGCCATGTGTCGAGTTGGTCTCCCTGATCTTCATTTTGAAACGCGTCACTTAATCAAATACTCGGCGAAAACAGCACACTGATACATTATACATATACCCGGAGAAAGCTTGATATTTCTACTTTTAAACGAAGTAAGTTTTGTCGAAAACAAATATTCTGTGATAAAGTAATCTGTATAAAACCAATGCGATGTCCAGTCTATCCCCTTGGACCTTATTAACTTTAATTTGTCGACGCCCATAAGTTACTTTCGCTTTCATATTACAATTAGCCACGTGAAAAGCGCGGGAGGCAAACACCCACATCGCCGTCAACAAAGCGGCAAGACTTTAAGTCAAATTCGTCTGGACAACTGTTCGTTTCTGAAAGAAGACGTGCTGAGAGGAATACATCTTATATTTACCTCATCAGAAGAAGAACGCGATGTGACGCGCAGCAGATTCAACAGAGAATAAATTCGTAAGTCTAGTTCGTAAGTAATGTACGTCTTTCTTTTATTAGCCTGCTTGCATTCGCTGCATTACTGTGACAGACTAAATTGTATAAATTTTACTAGTTAGACTTTTTCCAAACTATAATTGCTGACTACATCAATTGAAACGCTATGATGTACGTTTCAATTCATTGCATCTAAATGTCTCACGACGCAAGGATGTTTTTTTTTTATTATTGTTCTAGATAACCATACGATATAAAAGTAATAGTGTTTACACTGTAACACTGAATGATAGAGCTAAGAATGTTTAGACAGCATGCATTGCATTATACAATACAAAACATGCTTGTGTTTATGACTATAAGATCATATTTGTATATGTATTTTATTTATCACAAAATGTAATAAAATAAAAAAAAATAGCCTATGAGTGTTTGAGTGTATGTTTAGACCATGTTTATTAGTAATACTCTGATCGCGAACAGACGTTTAACGTGCTAAACAATAATTAGTTCCTCAGATATAAAACTCAGATACAACTTCAGATGTTCAACTACACTGATATTCTAGTGCAAAACAAGTTTCTTGACTACTGATGATGAGTTTTGCAAGCACTTAAATGTCAGGCATGATTTACTTGTTTCACTTGTTGAACAGAATTCAGAAAATAATCAGTTTTCAGAAATGACACAAAGTCTGTTCATATCTGTAGATCAGGGTGCTTAATAATGTGTTTTTGACCTTCATTATGTATGTTATGATTATACTGTGTTAAAATAAAATACAAATGATCTAAAACTCCATTCTTTCAATCTTCTCACATTGTTTTTTACCTGAGAGTCACAGAGTTGTTGATGGGCCATTAGGGTGGGCTCTTTGTGTCTCTCAGGTGTGAATCACTAAATATTCATGACCATTGTCAATCTCTTGCATATTATCTTTCCATCACAAAACATGTTTTGGTAAATCTACATCAATATACTGTTTTCTTTGAACGAGTGAATGAGATGATTTTCACATCATTTTGTAGAAAAAACTCTAGCCTACCACATCCAGTTCTCAAAAGCCTTGTGAACAAATATTCTGTCTGTGTTTCATTGCCTTTTTTAAGTGACTTTGTTTTTTTAGTTTTTCACTAACCATGCATAAACGTTTTCTCAAAAACACAAACATGTACATTCATGTTGCTTGCATATTATTGTAGCCCAGTTTGTGCTGATTACAATATCATCTGACTTTAGCCAGTAATATGTTTTTAAGATACTGAAAAATGCACAAATGTCAAGGCATGTCAAAGGTTCTTCAGGGCCCAAAAACACCCTCAGACCCCAGAGGGTTAATGAGGAAAAAATGAAAAAAATGAACAAATGATTTTAGCAAATGGCTGCAATATAACAAAGAGTGAAAAATTTAAGTGGGTCTGAATACTTTCCGTACCCACTGTAAATATTGTTGAAAGCTTATGCAGTTAAAGAATTTTTTTTTTTTTTATTGCCAGTCATTAATATTTAGCAATTTGGGAAAAATATACTGCATATATAGAATAAACAAATTAAAGTAGTTTACTGCAAAAACAAAACAAAACAAATACAGCAATGTAAAAAAATAAAAAATAAATTTATTTGTTGTAATGATGAAATACATGACAATGCTGCTGTAAAAATTACAGTAACTGTCTGACAACCCTGCTGCCAGTATTTAACTGTAAAAATTACTGGATTTTTTTTTTTTTTACAGTGTATCTGGTATGATACTGGGCCCTACTATCTTAAATATAAAAAACAAACAAACAATATATTGCACCTCTAATTTGACAAATGTGCTGTAAATCTTTTTTAAGAATAGGTGCCATATAGCGCCAAAAGAGGTTCCCTTATGATTACGAGCCAAAGAACTACTGTTGGTGCTTTTTGGCACCAGTTATGGTTCTACATAGCACCATTTGATAAAGGTGCTGTATATCACCTTTAAAGATTGGTGCTATACAGCACTTAAAAAGGTTCCCCTATGATTACGAGCCAAATAACAATTTTTAGTGCTATTTAGCACCATTTTTGTTTAGAGTGCTCTCTCGGTCCTGCGCAGAGCTGCGTCAAGTTGAACACACCTACGTTTTTTTTTTTTTATTATTTTTTTTTTTGCTATAAAATGCATGCTGATGAACTTTTATGATCATTTATGTTTCTATGGTAACGAAAGTGGTCCAACATCCAACCCTTTCTTTTTCATCAGTAGTATAATTTGCAATGTGAATTTTGTGAACGGGAGTTTTTTGCATGTTATAAACTGGGCCATTTTGGTCGCAGTCTAGAGCCCTGTTATGTCCTCTGGGTCAGAATGATACAGAGCTAGAGACAACTACACAACCTATTATAGCCTACATAGTAATAACACCCTAGATGTGTTATACAGCCTAATTTGCGTGCATCAGGGAGTCGCTCTCTAAACGCAGGGTATTAAAATTGCTTCTGAATGTGCGTTTTTTACTTTCGGTTTTGTTTTAACGATCGCGTGTTACACTCGGCAGTGCTGAGTGTGCAATCTACAATACATTCATTAACAAATTAATTTAAAATGTGGGAGGGACACAAACAGGATTTTGAAAGTTCACAGGACATGTCCCCAGCTTGTCAGTAAATTAGTGGAAAATTAATAGAAATTATGATTCTGTCTGAGCTATGCGTTTTAAACATGCACTAATGTAAACGTAGCCTAACAGATGAGTAAACTTAAAACTTTTTGAGCTGTATTTAAATTATTTTCACTGATTTATTGCGTTGGATATATTTTGTTCCTTTGTGCAGTGGCTCATGAGTCTTTGAGTCTGTGTAAATGTCAAGAAGCTGAAAAATCTTTTTTTTTTTGAGTTCATAAAATTGGTATCGAAAAAGTATCGTTCAGGAACGATACAAGGTATCGGTATCAGCACCGGTATCGAACATTTTGGAACAATACCCAGCCCTATTTACTACTCTAGACAAATAGGTGGCGATGAGGTGACAATGGCACATACAAAATCTGGTGTTAATATGTCAAAGCTTTGCAGAGATACAACATCAGATGCAGTTTAGCATCTTTTCAGCAAATTTGTTGATGCGCTAAATGAAAACCACTTCGTATATCAACACAATAACTTTTTGCCAACATGGTCTGAAAATGATCCGAGTTAAATTTGGTAAAAATCAGACTAACAAGGAGGAGTTTGAAAAGGTAGGTTTTCAACATTAATCAAAATGGCGGACAGGTAGTTTGGCCAATTTTGGCATAATTGGCATCAAAATTCTCGCCATGACCCAAGGAATACATTGAGATGTAATTTCATCAGAAATTATAAGCTAAAATTGGCATTTTTCGTATATCCTGACCACTAGGTGGCACTGCACCGAAACACGGCAGGTAGCCTCAGGTCATGGTTGTTATAACACACACCAAGTTTGGTCTCAATACGCCAAAACTTTGCAGAGATATAGCCTCACATCCATTTTTACGTGCTTTTCATAGAATTCATTCACACGTTATTCGAGGTTTGACTAATCAACTTGAACTCCACAACTTTTTGCCAGTATGGTCTGAAGCCGAGTATGTGAGTGGAGTGGAGCACGGAGTGATTTTGAATTGAGGGAGCAGCAGATTGCTTCATGCTCCGAGAGCGCTCCCCCACCATTCCATCACGATTACAATTCCTGCCAACAGCCCATAATATTTAAACTGCATATTGAGCAAGAATTCACATGTTAAACATATTTAGCTACTGTAGCTTGATAGAGATGGGTCACTCAAATCAGAAAGAATGTGAAGGCTATGAAGGCAATGGACATGAGCGGTTATAGTTCAAGGAATTTATTTGTTCCTTCTAGATACTGAATATTTTCAGGTGAAAGCATGATTTAAACAGGTATATCACTTACTCACATGCAATCGCTCTTTCAATAATGCATTAAAACAAATGTAATTATGTGCTAGTACTTCATCTGTACCCGTTTTCGAATGAGCAGACATCTGTAAGAAATGCAGCGATCCATGGGTAAAAAGCTGATGAAAATGTACTGTTATCACAAACAAAATTTGCACTGCACAAAGCAGCAGTTACCTTTTAATGTTGAAAATCATGTCATTAGCTTGGTATGTGGTAGAAAAAAGTTTGCACACTAGTGTTCCAATAAGCTACTTTGAAACTCTCCAGTTATTTTTTTTTTATATTCGCTATGAACAAAACTAATATTTTAAACATACTGAAATACTTTAGACTTTTTATTAAAATGCTCAGAGCGTGGAGGGGAAATTGTTGCCGCTCCACTCCGCTCTGGTCTGAAGATGATCTGAGCCAATTGTGGTGAAAATCAGACAAACTGTCTAGGATGAGTTTGAAAAAGTAGGTTTTTCATGTAATTAAACATAGGAAAAAAAAAAAAAAAAACTGAAAACCTTACAATTTTTGATTTTAATGTTATTTTGACTCGACATGAGTCAAGGATTTAGAGGAAAAAAGAATTTTGCTTCTGTGCCTTACGGTTCAAAAGTTATTAGCATAACAAAAGTGAAACTTTGGACAAGTGGTGGCGCTACAGAGTTTCAGTTAGAGACCCCAAATTTGCTATGCTGACATTTTAGACTTCCCGCAGGCCGTTCTATGGGTTGCCATTGACTTGAGCGGAAGAAGAAACGGAATAATAATAATAATAATAATAATAATAATAATAATAATAATAATAATAATAATAAATTGCTACGACCCGGGGTAGCACCTGTTCCCTAAATGGGATCTGTTTACCTCTAGGTGGCATTCTAGGTTCTGTCTTTGTGTTGTGTGTTCCTTAATGTTGTGCATTCTTATTGTTTCTATTTGCGTTTATGTTGCGTTGTCTTGCTGTTACATGGCACTTGTGTTGTTTTCTTTTCCTTTGTTTGCAGGGTGGAGACAAGCGGCAGGTGCGATGGGTTACTTGTGACGAGTCAACTAATTAAAGGATCTTTGTCCTCCAGCATGGAGTGCCCAATTGGATCTTGACTTCTCTCCAGCACCAGATTTTTTGATACTTCTTTTGATACTTTATCTTTTGGTTTTCCTTTCTCTTTTCTTTTGTGTTTAATTTGATTATTAATTACTTTAATAAAAGTTTATTTTGAATTAACTTAATTAATTTGTGCATGACCTCCCCATTTATGTCACACTGCCGTGAGCCAGGTAGTTTGTAACATTTGGGGGCTCGTCTTTGAGTAACTGGAAGGAATGACCAGTATATTGGATTGTTGTGGTTTGGGTAGATTCCAAAATTTTGGGGATTGTTGTGGATTGGGTAGATTCCAAAATTTGGGGGAGAGCTGTGCAAATTTATATTACTTTTGGGAAGGGTAATGTTTTGTTAATTTGAAGATTTTTTTTTCTGGTGTCTGGTGTAAGTATGGCATTGTGTTGCATTTGTTTGATTGGAAAAAATGAGGATTGCGGTTTAGACCGCTAAAGCTTTGTGTTAACCCCGCATCAGGTATAGAGTGATTAACACTGTTTTTTATTAGAGTTGTTTTTTTTTTTTTTTTAGTTTTTTTTTGTGTTTGGTGTGTCGGACACTTTACCTTCCTATTTGATACTGTAAAGTTGCTTTGACACAATCTGTATTGTAAAAAGCACTATATAAATAAAGGTGACTTGACTGACTAGTGTTGAGTTAGCTTGTTTAATTTTACGAGTAGTTCCGAAAACTCATTTTGAAAATTATTCTGTACATTTTGCAACCTATGCCAATATCCCGTTAACCAAACACAAAGATTAGAAGATATGGTGACTCGATTTGATATAATTAGTTCCTAATTCCTTTGGTCGAATTTGTAAACAATTTATAATAGATAATTTGGAGGATTTTCTAGCTGCTCCAACAGAGGACAAACTTGACGGTCTTACAAAAGATCAGTTGCGTAAAGCGAGTGAGCATTTCAATATTGAAGTGGCTTTGCCTAAAAGACAACTTCGTAGAACTGTTAAAGAAAAAAAAATGTGGAAAGAATGATTTTGATTTTGGATACACAATCTGATGTGGAGGAAGTGGTACCAAAAGGAGCTTCAACTCCGCTGTTGGCAGGGGTCATAAATGATTTGGGGAATTGTACGTTAACGTTTTAACAACAAAAAGAATTGTTAGGAATTAAAAGTAAGGAACATGCATTAGATCATCAATTGGAATGGGAAAAAGAAAAAAGTAAAGAGCAAGAATGTGAACGAGAGTTTGAAAGGTTTAAAGATCACAATAAATCTGCGGGTGTGGACTCATTCAACAGTTTGAGCAATCTAATGGTGTTGGAACAATTTAAAAACATAGTTCCTGATCTTGTAGCCACTTATATAAATGAGTATAAAGTGAAATCTGAGTTTGTTTTAACTCATAGAGGCAATAATGATGTTAATCGTCTGGAGTTTCGAAATGTTGATGAAATTTCATCTGTTAATTTGAAAGTCGATCAAAATCGAAAAATAGATCTGAGTTCCATGTGTAACTATTGCCTTAAAAAGGGACACTGGAAGAGGGAGCATCCGGTGTTACGAGGCAAGTATAATAAATCCATTCCCAAGCCAGTAGCTTTAGCCTAGGAAGTGGTGTCATTCAAATGCATATGCGGACTCTCCTATCAGTAAATCTGTAGCAGTGGTGAAAAACGAATGATGCAAAGCTTAGAACTCTGTGCCAAATTACACAACTTTTCTGCAAGTGGTTCTATGGGCTATAGACTCAAAAGGTGGAAGAAGAAGAATGCCAACAGATACAATAGGTGCCATCGCACCTTCTGTGCTTGGCCCCTAAATATACAGATGCAGCTCAAAAAATTTTAATATTGTGAAAAAATTAATTAGGGACCAAGCACCGGAGGTGCGGATGCTCCTATTGTATCCGTTGGCATTCTTCTTCTTCTTCTGCCATTGAGTCTACGGCAGCCCATAGAACCACTTGCAGGAAAGAGGACAGTCTCAACATTAACCAACATTAACATTAGCATAAAAAGTTTCACATTTTTATGATAATAAATTTTGAACCGTAAGGCACAGAAGCAAAATTATTTTTTCCTCTGATTCCATGGCTCATGCCGAGTCAAATAGACACCACAATTTAAAATTGTATGGTTTAGTTTGTTCGCTATTTTTAATTGCTTGTAAAACCTTGTCTGACTTTCACCAAAATTGGCTCAGATCATTTTCAGACCATGCTGGCAAAAAGTTATGGAATTCAAGTTGATTCGTTCAACTGCTCTTGAAAAACATGCAAACAAATTCTACGAAAAGCACACAAAAATAAATGTGATATTTATCTCCTATATCTCTGCAACAGTTCGGTATACTGAGACCAAACTTGGTGTGTTATAACAAGCATGACCTGACCTGGCGCAGTGCCCCCTAGTGGTCAGGATACGTAAAATGGTTATTTTAGCTTATAACTTCTCAATGGTTTGGCCAAAAAATTATCTCTTTAGATTCGGTGCATCATGCAGAGTCGAATGATACCCAATTTTCCCAGCCATTTTGGGCATTGGCCATTTTGAATTTTGCAGTAAAATGCTGTTTTTTAATCAACACATTGACATATCATTACAAAACTCGGTATGGGTCATCAGCACGATGCCCTGAAGGAGCCTGACAAGTTTTGAGCAAGCGCCACCTAGTGGTAAAATAAAATATTCACGTTTATAACTTTGGGTGTAGCTGACTTATTTTCACGGGAGCCACCTTTTTAGACTCCTGAATCCATTGATACCAAACATGCCAGGTTTTGCCTTATGGTTTGTGCAACATTGCATTTGAGCACTTAATAAACATTTGCAATATCTTAGAAACCGTTACTCCGATTAATACGAAACCACCGTAGGAAATTGGGAAACATAGCATGCCGGCTATATGCCAATGCCCAATTGCCAAAATTTTGATAGTAAGTGCCTTGAAAATGCAAACAAAGTCAGCAGTCAGTCATTTTTCTCTTCTCATATATAAAAATGCCTATAACTCCAAAACAAAATGAGATATTTTTACCAAATTTGAGACAGATATGTATGGGCACACTCTAATGACACATAAAAAAAAATGTGGAATTGTGTCTCTTGGTGGCGCTATACTTGAACAAAACATGAAAATGCCATTGACTACAATAAAGTATTATGATATAAAATGCTACATTCTTACCAAGGCATTGGTGTACCATTACAAAACTTTGTATATACACCATCGAGACCATGACCTGAAAGTACTCAAAAAGATTTGACAGTGCCACCTTGTGGTCAAAAGTTATAATAACATTTTAAATAAATGCTAATAGCTTTCTGTGAATTTTGCCTATATTGTAATGAGACTGGTATTAATATACTCCTTGGGTCATGCTGATACCATTGTCATTGATACCAATATTGCCATAGTCAACCAAACTTCCTGTCCGCCATTTTGATTTTCTTTTAAAGCATACTTTTTCGAACTCCTCCTAGACCGTTTTCACCAAAATCGAAACATCATCTAATCAAATCATCTACAGACCATGCTGACAAAAAGTTATGGATTTTGTGTCGATAGACAAAACCGTTTTTCGCATACCACAGCAACGAATTTAAGGCATGATGGCAAAATTACATTGAGAATGTATCTCTGCTTTGACAAATTGACACTGAACGTCTTGGTTACGTATGGTAACCCTCGTTCCCTGATGGAGGGAACGGAGACGTTGTGTCAAAGTGAAGACACTAGGGGTCGCTCTAGGGAGCCCGAACACCTCTGACAGCTTTGAGAAAAGGCCAATGAAAATTGGTGTGCAGTATTTGCATAGCCAGCTCTGCCCCGGACATCCGGGTATAAGAGGAGGGGACAAAGCAACACTCATTGTTCTGATCTGAGCAGCCGAATAGCCACTCGGCTACACCCAGAGGCAGTCCGAGGTTGTGGCAAGGGGGACACAATGTCTCCGTTCCCTCCATCAGGGAACGAGGGTTACCATACATAACCAAGACGTTCCCCGTCTGTCGTTCACGTTCAACTTTGTGGAGCACCAACCTAATATGAGAGTTCACAAGAGGCAACCTAACTTCATATTAGATTCTCATAGCTAGTTCCTCCGCCGAACATAGCAACATTGCGGGTGCAACATGATGGAACTGTCTTTCAGGGTTCACGCCAGGAAACTTACTGAACTGGGGAAGCGTCATCACCCGTGGGGAACAACGCTACGGCAAGCTTCTACACCGTGTCAGCTTCAGGAGTCGCCAGGCCTGCGTTCAGGACTCCCGAAGAGACTGGTTCTACACGCAGATTGTAGAACCTGGCAAACGTGTTAGGTGTAGCCCAACCTGCAGCTCTGCAAATGTCTGTTAAAGAGGTCCCGTTCGCTAGCGCTACCGACGCTGCGATGCCCCTGGTGGAGTGGGCGTGCACCCCCAGCGGGCAGGGCACACCCCTGGCCTGGTAGGCCAAACGAATCGCATCCACAATCCAATGGGAAATTCTTTGTTTGAAGACAGCCTTCCCCTTCTGCTGTCCTCCAAAACAGACAAAGAGCTGACTTGACCGTCTGAAGCCTTCAGTACGTTCCAAGTAAATGCTCAGGGCACGGACTGGGCATAACAAGGAGAGGTCGGGGTCGCCTTCCTGAGAAGGGATAGCTTGCAAAGTGACCACCTGGTCCCTGAAGGGAGTGGTGGGAACTTTGGGCACGTAACCGGGCCGGGGTTTCAGGGTAACGTCTCACGAGTCACTGACAGAGGGGTTGGAGGTCTCCCACTCTTTTGATAGATGTGAGCGCAGTCAGGAGAGACATCTTTTGAGAGAGAGCACTGAGTTCGACTGACTGAAGAGGCTCAAAGGGATCTGACTGTAGGCCCCGGAGGACCACAGACAGATCCCAAGAGGGGACAAGGTGCGGTCTGACGGGGTTCAGCCTACGTGCACCTTTAAGGAATCGTATAACCAAATCGTGCTTCCCAACCGATCTGCCTTCCACCAGGTCGTGGTTAGCGGCAATAGCGGCCACCTGGACCTTAAGTGTTGAAGCAGAAAGGTGTCTATCCAGTCCTCCTTGGAGGAAGGAAAGCACCGTTCGGATGCCACATCTCCGTGGGTTCTCCCCCTGGGAGGAACACCAGTTTGTGAATTTGCGCCATCTGAGGTCGTACAGCCGCCTCGTAGAGGGAGCTCTCGACTGCAACAGAGTGTTTACCACTGCCAGTGGGAGATCTCTGAAATCCTTCCTCATGGGAATGCGCCAGGGAGGAATGGGGGAGAGGAGCACCAGCTCCGAGAACCAAACCCTGTTGGGCCAGTAGGGGGCCACCAACAGGATCTGCTCTCTGTCCTCCCTGACTTTGCACAGGGTCTGTGCAATTAGGCTCACTGGTGGAAACGCATACTTGAGAAGGCCCTGGGGCCAGCTGTGTGCCAGTGCAGACTGTACCACAACTGGCAGTGAGTGTTTTCTATCGAGGCAAACAGGTCGATCTGGGCCTGACCAAAAAGAGTCCAGATCAGCTGAACCGTCTGAGGGTGAAGTCTCCACTCGCCCCAAAGCGAAGTCTGTCAGGAGAGCGCGTCCGCTACCCAATTGAGTTCGCCCGGTATGTGAGTGGCTCGTAGAGACTTGACATTGTTTCGAGATGGCGGGCTAGCTGTGACATGCGAAAGGAGCGTACACCGCCCTGGTGATTGATGTAGGCTACAGTCGCAGTGCTGTCTGTTCGGACCAGCACACGTTTGCCCTGAACCAAAGGTCGGAACCTCTTCAAGGCCAAAAACACTGTCAACAGCTCGAGGCAATTGATGTGCCAATGCAGCCGAGGACCCGACCAGAGCCCTGCGGCTGCTTGCCCGTTGCATACGGCGCCCCAGCCTGTGTTGGATGCATCTGTCGTAACCAAAATGCGTCTGGACACTTGTTCTAGGGGAACTCCTGCCCGTAGAAACGAAATGTCTTTCCAAGGGCCGAAGGTTTTTAGACATACGGGTGTGACGTGCACCCGGTATGAACCTTGGCGCCATGCCCATCTCGGGACTCGGGTACGCAGCCAGTGCTGTAACGGTCTCATGTGCAACAGGCCCAGTGGCATGACAGCGGCTGAGGACGCCATGTCACCCAGGAGCCTCTGAAATTGTTTGAGGGGGACCGCAGGGCTGTGTGAGAGCTTCTGGATGCAGCTCAGCACTGACTGCGCACGCTCCAGGGAGAGCCGTGCATTCATAGCGACCGAGTCCAGTTGTACATAGAGAAAAGAGATGCTCCGTACCGGGAAGAGCTTGCTCTTTTCCCAGTTGACCTGAAACCCCAGATGGGCCAGATGGTTGAGAACCATATCCCTGTGTCTGCATACTGTAGAGTATTGCTGGTATAAGATGATCAGTTGAGAAACTTGGTCAACCTCCCCCCACTAGTTTATTGCTTATGGCTCCAACAAGTCTGTTATCCAGGCAGTTTTAGACCCCAAAAGATGCTGAACATCCCCTTGTCCTTATCTGCTTCAAAGGGTACACCAGGGAAAGTGGGGTGCAGCCCGCACTTTCACCCATGAACACACACACACACACACACACACACAGATGCACATGGACTCCTCTCCTAAAAGGAAAAAGGACATTTACATTCTTTTACTTTCATTCATACATTTGCATTCAAGCTAGAAAAACCATATTCAGACTGTAAATAGTGTATTCCTGAGTTTGTGTGTAGGCTCACAGCCACCGTTGTTCAAGCACAACGTCATATTAATGACAATACGGCTTGATACTGTACAATACCTGGCATGTTTAGTATCAACGTAATTCTCTTTCCATTTCTGAACTGACGATGTATAGTACATGACTTTAATGTGCAATGTATGCTTTCCATCACACCTTAGGGCAAAAGTTACACAATCTCACCAAACTATCAAGATGCAAATCAGGCGGTCTGGTGACACAAAGGAACTTTTCCCTCCAAAAGACCCTCGCACTGTCATTTGTCAACTCCCCAGGGATGGGTGGTGACTTTTGAATAAACTTAAAAGTTGCCAGACACACCCCCGGTCAGTTCAGTTCCTTCTCCTTGGGTCACAACTCTATGTCTCCCCTTCCGGGGAGAAATCCCCGCCATGGGGACTCCAGCATGAGGCTGGGCCCTCTCTATCCTGGCATCTACAACTCAGCCCCTTTGTAACCATCCGATCAGCCGATCAATGGAACAACGAAGGCTCTAACTCCATGAAATCATCAGGACTACCTTTGAGCTGGCATCTGGACCATTGCGTAAGCACCACACAAAGGAAACCAATGCAAGTAACCATTTAACTATTAGATGCAATAGCGAAACTGTGCCCCTTGTAGGTCAAGGAGATTCAGGTTTTCTCTGATGATTTGGTTGTGACGCTGATGTAAAAGTTTGCCTATCTACTCTCTCTCTCTCTCTCTGTTTTATGTTTAATGTGTTGTCTGTTTAGTGTTCGTTATTTGCTAGTTAGTGTTTATTTTCCCCTTTAATGTAATCAATAAACCCACATTTTGTATTCACGTTTGAATCGTTGCTGTGTTCTTTGCTCACAAATATCACGTCACTTAAACTGCTTTGATTTCATTACAAAACTGATCCAGTCCTGTAGCTTAGCCAACTACGGTGGGAAAGATTAATTTTCAAGGCTAGGAAATAGATTTTTCTTAGAGTTAGAATAAAGGCGACTAAACACTCGCTGGACAAGGGCATTAGTTTGGTTTATTATTGACTCGGCTGTATCAGATAAGTGTATAAAGTATGTGTAATTAATAACAATTAATCATACATATTTTATTGTTCTTAAATTAACAACTTTCATTACATTATTGGTGGAGATTGCGCGTGCAGTTTTAAACGTGTTTGTGAGCAAAGCAGTATAAGATCATTCTGTGTGTACATCTGTGTGTACTGCGCGCCTTTTGTTTTGTTTTATGAATGAATGGTGCAGTTAATCCACGCTGAGACAGACTGAGTCTTTCTATCCAGAAAACCAGTCACTGTTAATGACGGCTAAAATTAACTGTAATTTAAGTGCCCCTATGAGATGAAAAATCCCTTATAGTGAGTCTCACTAGCGTTACTGAGACAGAACCTGAGTTTTTCTATTAAGAAAACCTGACTGTTGATGAAGGTTAAGTAATTGCAATTTACATGACCCCGTAAGATGAAAAAATTCCTTAAAGTGAGCGTCATGAGAGTTACGGTGCCGAGACAGACCCACTGTTAATGACAGCTAAGTAATTGTAATTTGTTACCGCCCTAATCTGAGAGATCCTCTGTTAGAGTGAATATATGGATACATTGCGCTTCCAATGTTTTTCACTGGCTATACCATTTCCCGAGTTAAAACATTAGGGTAGCTACCTAATAGGCATAACTTTCTCGTTCCTCCTTGAGCCGGGAGGATGTTGTTCATGCTTTATTTACTGTGATATAGCACCCAACGTATGACAACCGTTAAAGGTAGACGGGAGGCGGAAGGATGTTGTTTCTGGTTTTATGTACTTTAACATAATATATGAGACGACAGAGGATGACCGTTAGAAGGGAAATGTGATATCAAATCTTGATCAAGTTAAGTGTTAAGTATGACGGTGAAGTCCCGTTGTGTGTTTGTTTTATGTATTACAGTGTGTGTACCTCTGTGTCCGGGCAGAAAATTAATCCGACCGCACATCGCGCACGGTGAAGCTCGCGTGCTGCTCGTAAGATCCGCTGAGATCAAAATTTTGCCATCCGAGATGGCCCCAGCCAGAAATGTGATTAGAATTGGTATCAAATTGACATCAAAGGCTGTAAACATCAGGTTCTTGTGAATCCAGTTAAATTACCCTATTTGATTCGGGTTTGATGTTACTTTGGATATCAATTCTTTTCAACAGAGATTGCAGCTGAAGTTAAAGTGATTAACTAAGTCTTTGTTTAAAGTGAGAATGCTCTCATGCTAACCGTAAGCCTTAATCACGGTTTGTTGTAAGGTATGTACATGCCTGAGATTGCGTGAGGAAACCCCCAATCTTCATGTTCTATACACTACATAAGACTGTTGTAATCAGAGCTAATCTTTTCAGAACAGCTGCTTAAAGTGTATTTCGCTAACAAGGAAATCCCAGCACAAAATCTGTGTTTGAAAAATGAGCATGCTCATTTTTCCAGTAGGATATTCCGTTTACAAATGTGTCTCATTGTAGTCAAAGTCATTGATGTGATGAGTATGAACATTGCTTGGCTGGTGGAACACTAGTTCAACAGAACTAGCCTTCCACCACGGTCTGTGAGGTGAGCCTGCTGTTGAAGTTTTGGAATTAAGTTGTGTGTGATGCATCAGGACTGACTGCTGGCAAGATTCTAGAAATGTGCTCACACCCTTCACCCACGAGCTTTGTGCACACTGGGGGGTGAGCTTACATCTGTCTTCTTAGCAACATGGGAAAACCATTTTTTTTCCCAGTCAAACTCACAGTGCCCACATCACAGACCTGCATGTAAACAGATCCATGTGTGTAGCATAGGCTGACTCGTTAGCACATCCACACGCTGATAAGCTAAAGCCTTTTACCTCAACTGATAGCTATTAGCATCCGGCTAAAGTAGACACACAGTATGAGTGTAAAGTGTAACCAATCTTCTCTCTCCACACCTCCTTTCTCGGATTCACTCTCTGTCTGTTCTCACCACTGTTGTTCCACTACTGGTCTATCTGTGTTATTCTATTTTTATTTATTTTCTTTATTTTATTCCCTCATTCATTTATTTAATTTAATTTAAGCATTTATTTTGCTTTTGGATTTAGTTTTTCTATTTTAATTGGGTTAGCCTGAATAATCATTTGGCATAATGGATTTCATTTAGATTTAAAAAAAAAAAAAAAAATCTAATTCAAACCCATTTGTTTATTTTCAATATGCATTGATGTTCCCTGAGCAATTAGGACATCTTAATTTAATTTTACCTCTATTCATTTTGATTTACCCCTCATGAAGTTAATTTTAAGGTCAACTTTAATTTTACTTCCCTCTCATTTCCCATTTCTAGGGTGTAGGATTACAGTAGCTCAAATAATGTTGTTCCTCAAAGTAGCCAGTTCACTAGTGGCCTTTGAATGAAATCTCTTACCCCCTCAACAATTAGCATCAAGCTACTTATCTTATCATTTAACCCTTGTTCCTTCTCTCAGTGTGTCCTATTAGGAAGCACTCCTTTGTGCCTGGCTGGTGAAGCGACAGCTGTCAACTTCATGTGTCAGCACATAGCACCTAAGCCCTATTTACTCAATCTAAGCTCCCAAAGAGTACTAAAGAGCCTCTATGCTTCAGATGTGTCTGATAGGCCCTGCTATCTCCCTTTCCACGTCCCTAGGTACTATACCTCAACAGCGCCCCCTCTCTGAAGGCCCTGACAAAACCATGGTAGAAAGTCTAGCCCCTGCTTTTCCCAAACTTTTCCCTCTATGTTAACCTTGGTTCGACCTTTGAGGTCTCTCCTGGTTGAATTTTTACTTTTTTATTTATTTTATTTTTATTTTATTTTATTTTTTTATTTTTTTTTACTTCTTTTGTTTGTTTTCCCTATGCATAGATACCAAACCAATGAGAATCATCAGAGAAACTGAATAATAGATTTACAAAACGTGTAGCCATAGAGTCAGGAAGTGACCCCCTCGGCTACCACACCCGCCACAATCATTATTCAGTTTACCCTCCTGCAGTACACCGCGACCTGCACACTGTAGACAAGATGACGCATGTCCACCCCACGCATCCTCCCTTACTGACTGCATCAGTTAATTAAATTGCACAGTCAATTAAACTGTATGGTATCGTAGCTCGTTAAATACATTTATACTTGCATTGGTGTCCTTTTGTGTTGTGTTGTTTTTCTCTCGCCACCAGTGAGACAGTATGCCAAAGCATCCAGCCCTGCAGACCACTGGGACCACCTGGATGCCTG
The DNA here is from genome assembly GCA_033026305.1 of Cirrhinus molitorella. Lineage (NCBI taxonomy): Eukaryota > Metazoa > Chordata > Actinopteri > Cypriniformes > Cyprinidae > Cirrhinus > Cirrhinus molitorella. The sequence continues at coordinate 29,226,157 of CM065124.1, read as the reverse complement.
GCCAAGCACCATGACCAATGCCCTCCTGCCCAAGGCCATCAGCGATCCACAGCACCTCAGCCAGCACAGCGGGATGATCAACAGAATCGGCCGATAGCCCCAACCTGATCCAGAGCTACAGTTACAAGGAGCTGGCCATGATCACCAGGGCACTGGCCTACAACTTCATCATCCAAGCAAGATTGAGTGGAAAGGACGTCGCTAATCTGGAGCAAGCAGCAGCAGAGCTAAAGCTCCAGGCCAAGGTGGCTTGACGGAGCCAGACAAGTTCAAAGCCATCTACACCAGCCCACAACACAGGAGACCAAGGACCAGCACAAGACCAAAGAGCTACAGGAGGATGCAAAGGACTGCAAGTTCACGGACATCCACGTAGACAGGGAGCAGAGAACGACTGAAAAGAAACCTGAGATGGACAGTATGATAAGCTGCAACAAGCTTAAATGAGAGCATAGACTGAAAAGGCTCTTCAAAGGAAACAGAGGTGAGAGCCCTCTGCTAAGGACTGCACCAGCCAGCACCCCAATAGCCCCCATCAGCAACAAGGGGGGTGGGAGCCCATTCAAAGGACCCTGGCCACCAGCCACGGCATGACTCAAAGACTTTGATAAGTTGGCTAGAAACATCTCCACATTCACTGCAAATGAATGTTGGGAGGAGTGTTGACTAAAATTTGATTTAGTCAAGTTTATTTCATCTAGATGTGTTTTATTTAGCCAGGACAAAGTTAATTAAATTTTAAATTTAATTGAATTAGTGGGCTTATAAACACTCTCCTTCACGTGCCCTATAGCTATAAGGACACCCTACCTTTACTCTTTAGTTTGACTTTATTTCTCTATTTTGGGTCATTGATTTACCTTTGTTTCCGACTGAATGTTCCTATTCAGCTACCCTGAATTTAATTACATTTGAAATGCAATTAAATCAGTCTGCCTACTTACCTTTCCTTCAATCTTCTGGAGCTCTAAGGACATTTCTAATTTCGACTTTTACCTTACTTTAGTTATTTTACCATCCCCAATTTCCCTCCTTGTGTGGGATTACAGCCGTTTAGCAACTGTTGTTCCCCTAAAGAGTTATACAGGATATTAGCAGCCCTAAATCCCTGTTACCTCTTTACACCTTCACAAGCTTCAAGGCCAGGCCTTGTATACTGAAGTGCATTTACTGCCCAACACAATGGAGGTGCCAGATAGAACAAGAAACACTCCCCATTGTTTCTTTGTCTTTCTGACCTCGGAGTATTTGGTGCATTAGTTTAGCTAATAATCCAACCCTAGGTTTATGAGCCCACTGCAGCCGCACCCACAAGTGATGACTGCTTTAATCATATGTCCTAGCTCAAACTAAATAAGGAAAGCCTTTCTTTCTCTTTCTGTCTCTTTCTGACTATATTTCATTTTATTTTTGATACTCTCATAAAGACCAACACTAAGAACCATCAGTGCGCTGAGTAATAACGTACCACACATACAGCACAGTCATTAGCTGACCCATGCAAAATTACTCAAACCACTATCCTTGGTGGTCACCTGCACAAATCTCAAGACTAGCTGTCCCTCACCGGCTATTCACACATTACCTGGCTTACAGAGCCATTATTCAAATGGATAGCTTACCACCTCTGTCTGTACTTGCATTTGCCTTCTGCCTCTCTCTCCTGTGTCTCCACAAGTGACCCAGTGTGTCAGACAGCCAGCACTGCCATCCGCCAGTACCACCTTGTAGACCTGGCAGAGCACTGCAATGGACATCCTTCAGCCTAAAGCAGCCAAAGTCCTGCAACGGTCAAGAAAGGAACAGCAGAACTGTGACACAAATGGACACTTCACACCCAGCCGGGACAACGAGGAGCTGACCAGCATCGTCTCCTCGGCCCACCCCCTCAAGGGCCTCAGACAGGAGGTAAATTAACTGAACTGCAAGTCCCAAGTTCCAAAGGGATCTGACACCTGCTCAGCAAGAGGAAAAAAAACAGAACAGATTCAAAGAACCTGACAGGATGGAGCAACAGGAAGAAATCGCCCATCTTTAGGAGGCTATAACAGCTGCCAGCCACAGGAAACAGCTTGGAAAGGCCACCAGAAAAGACTCGGAAAGTGAAATGTTCCACACAAAGTGTTGTCAAAACAGCACACATATATACATCTAAATGTAAGAGACATTAGAGCTGCAGCCATAGAAGCCCTCTGCATGCAGCCAGAGCTGAAGTCCAAACCCTGTCTCAGTAATTCTGCAACCTTAGGGAGGAGCTCAACATGGTCCAGAAAGAACCGAAACCAGTCTTATAGACTGTGCATGGACTCAAGTAAAAGACACCCTGCAGCCTGTCACAGATCCAGCAGTGCAAACCATCTCACCCCTGTACAAGACATAAAAAGGGGGGAGCCGAATCCTTTTGCTTGAAACTTCACAAGTCAACTTCCTGGAAACTTCAGCAGTGACAGAAGGAAAAGCATTCATCCAGATGAGCCCGGAAACAGCACAAAGTGATACTCAAAGATCTCAACCAAATAGCCAAAGACATCCCTGCACTCACAACAAAACCTGCAGGAGACAATGATGTCCATGCCTACCGGTGAGACATTTGATTTCCACCTGCAGTCTTGAACCACCAAGATAGATTGTCTGCTCTGGGTCACCTCTAGCCCAGGGGTGCAACGCTTCCTGGTTTGACAGCCAGGACACATCCAATAGGACTACCAGCAGCTAATACAAGCCAGCACAAAGGAAATTTCAGACCTAGAGTCTGAACATGAACTGTTTACTGCCCTAGCCACCAAACAGGGCCAGCATGAAACTTCCCCATCACAGACCTCAGTGAGCTTATAGCACTCAGCTATTCACTCATTTATTATTCACCCGAGTTATTTACACTCCCCTCTTTTATTCTAGCGTGGTCTCGCCTCACCATAGAGCTAGGAGGAACCAGAAACTCTTTCCATTTGTGATTCTGCTTATTCTCAATGAGTGCCCCAAGTTCTGTGACCCTCCTACACGAGTAATCTTAGTGATTACAAGGGCATAACTGTGGTTCAGGCACACTGGCAACAAGCATAATACAAATAGGAAACTGTCCTCTTTTCCTTTATTTTTTCCTCTCCCCCACGTGGTAAGAGATTCAGCCTGTTGTGAGTCTTCACGTAACTTCTCAGGGGATCGACTGAAGGATGCGCTTGGTTTGTCAAAGTATGCAGAAGCGCAGGAGTTGCGGTTTAGCATACTTTGACGTGTTTCAGTGGCTGGGTACCCCGGAGGGATGCAGTCACATTGGTTTTTACACCCAGAGAAGAAAGAAATTGCTCTTTTATTGATCATGTGGTGGCCGTCCGCCGTGAGGCAGACAGCTGGGATGGAGCCGAAGCCCACACTCGTCCCCTCGCCGAGTGTGGATCCAGACAGGTCAGCAGATCTCTCTCCTCCGGGCTGCTAGTTTCAGGAGCGCTTCGAAGCCTGATGAGGGTTCTTAGCGGCCTGAGAATGAGCTGACGGCGCCACCTTCTTGCGAGAACTTGACCGCAAGGCTGGTTTAGGTGCAGGACCAGCCTGTGGCGGGCCCTGAGCCGGTCTGGAAGGCGGTCGGCCTCGGCGTGGAGCAGGCAGTGGCTGCTGCTTCGGGGGTGCGGGACCGGGAGCCGGCGCCCGACGAGGCAGGATGTGTTTGATGGCCTCCGTCTGCTTCTTTACTGTTGAGAACTGCTGCGCAAATTCCTCAACAGTATCACCGAAAAGGCCAGCCTGAGAAATGGGGGCGTCAAGAAAGCAAACTTTCTCAGCGTCCTTCATTTCTGCCAGATTCAGCCAAAGGTGGCGCTCCTGGACCACCATAGTGGACATCACCCTCCCCAGAGCCTGCGCCGTGACTTTCGTAGCCCGGAGAGCGTAGTCAGTCGCCGAGCGCAGATCCTGCTAAAGCTCTGGGGTTTGGGAACACCCTTGTGCAACTCGCTTAGGACCTTGGCCAAGCTTGTCCAGAAGCAGTATAACCTTGACGCAGCTTGTCCAGAAGCAGTATAAGCCTTCCCCCACAAGAGCGGAAGAAGTCTTACTTCCCTGGACGGGAGTCTCGGGCGGTCCCGCCAGGTGGTGGCGGTCTGCGGGCAAAGATGCACCGCGATCGCGCGCTCCACCGGGGGAACCTCCATATACCCCTCGCTGGACCCCCATCGAGGGTGGTGAGAGAGGAGGAACCACTAAACCACGTTCTGGCTGAAAAAGGAGCCTTCCACGATTTAGTCAGTTCCTCATGCACTTCCGGGAAGAAAGGAACTGGGGTAGAACGCGGCCGAGAGCCGCGGTCGTTACCCAGATACCAATCATCCAGTCGTGAACGTTCAGGATGGGGTGGAGAATTCCACTCGAGCCCAATCGCCTTAGCCGCCTGTTCAAGCATGGCTGCCATTTCCACATCCGCTACTGACTGAGAGCCTGCCCCCGCAAGGGCGCTTCAGACAGAGCATCCACTTCAGATGGCTGCCCACTCTCCGATGCTGCAGACACTTCTTCCTCTCCCGCAGGAGCCCCGAATAACCAATCCAACCCGTACTGAGACGAATTTTCAAAGTCATCCAAAGGCTCGATCGGAAGACACACAGAGCATGAGGGTCCCGGGGAATTACCCGGCGAACCACTCGCTCCCTCCCGTTCTTCACCAACACGCACCGCAGCGGCCTTGTACCCGGAAGTAGAAGGACCAGCAGCGGAAGCGGTTGGTGCGAGCCGTGGTCTTTTAGTAAAGAACGCGACCCGCGAACGGAGTATGCTGAGGGGCATGTCCTCGCAAGCAGTCAATGTCCGGGGCGGAGCTGGCTATGCAAATACTGCACGCCAATTCTCATTGGCCTTTTCTCAAAGTTGTCAGAGGTGTTCGGGCTCCCTAGAGCGACCCCTACTGTCTTCACTTCGACACAACGTCGAATGTGAACGACAGACGGGGAACTTTGTGTGTGCCAATGTCAACTCACACAGAACAAACCACATCCATCTGATAACAGCACCACCTATTGGTCAAACGTAATAAGCCAATAAATCATATTACTACAGGTTGTATTTATGACTTTTAGGCCATTTTGAATAAAATCATCCTAAAATAGCTTAAATTACTCTTTGCTTCAGTTTCACTGATGCGTTGCCTTGCTTGCCTACTGCTTAGCCCTGTAATTGCTGCTTGCAGCTATATTTTTTTAATGTAATTTATTTTAAAAAAATGAAACTTTCATATATTCTAGATTCATGACATGTAGAGTAAAACATTTCAAACTTTTTTATTATTATTATTTTGATGATTACAGCATACAGCTCATGAAAGTCAAAAATCCAGTATCTCAAAATATTACAATATTTACATTTGAGTTTCATTAAATGACCATACCTATAGTATAAATTCCATATATCTTTTGTTCTTTGAAACCACACTAATGGAAAAGACTGCTGACTTGGCAATGGTCCAGGAGACAATCACACTGTAATCCCAAATAAGTTGGCAAAACTCAAAAAAATTGAGATAATCAGTTACATCAAATTGTTTAAGTTGTGAAATGTCCACTTTTAAGTAAGCAGACACATCTAGTTTTGAGTTTGTTGTACTCATGCAAAATAATTTCTCTCAACTTAAAATACTTAGTCACCCAGCTCAATCATTTTGATACACTGTAAAACCTGATAAGTTAAGAATACTCAAAACATTTGAAAAAACTTATTGCCTTAAAACATTTGAGTAATCAAACTCCTTTTTTTTTTAAGTTAGCAAAGCTTTACATTCTTATAACAAGAGTGGTGGGCCGAGAGCCATGGGAGCCAATCCCAGGCTTGCTTCCATGGTCCCACCCCACTCATCATAACAGTAATATACACATACTGTGCATCCTCAACCTAACCACAGGCTCTACTCTTTACCACAACGGTAACACTACAAAACCAACATAAGAGAAACTTATGTAAATCCTAACATAACACAGCATTTAAGTACTAACATATGTCTCTCTACATTAATCTTGTGCAAAAACACACAAAATAACACTTAATTTCAACATTTATTTTCCATGTTGTCTGATGCAAAGCATGCTGGGAACTAGAAAACTCAATCATTTTAAGTTCAGTTTACTACAACTGCATTTTGAGTTTACAGAACTTATTTCAATTAAGTCCAATTAACTTTCATTATTATTTGAGTGAAATCAACTAATTTCATTTAATTAATTTCACTGTTCGGGTTTACAGTGCACTGACACCCTCCACAAAGACAGTAAGTCACAGAAGGTCATTACTGAATGGGGTGGCGGTTTACAGAGTGATGTATCAAAGCATATTAAATGCAAAGATGACTTGGAAGGAAGAAACTGGGTAGGCAAAGGTGCACAAGCAACAGGAATGACCGCAAGCTTGAGAATAGCTGATTCAAACACTTGGGAGAGCTTCACAGAGAGTAGAATGAAGCCGGAGTCAGCGCATCAAGAGTCACCACACTCAGACGTCTTCAGGAAAAGGACTACCAAACCACTTCTGAAATGGAAACAAAGTTAGAAGCATCTTACCTGGGCTAAGGAGAAAAAGAACTTGACTGCTGCTCAGTGGTTCAATGTCCTCTTTTCAGATAAAGTAAAGTAAATTTTGCATTTCATGTTGAAATCATGGTCCCAGAGTCTGAAGGAAGACTGGAGAGGCACAGAACCCAAGCTGCTTGAAGTCCAGTGTGAAGTTTCTGAAGTCAGTAATGATTTGGGGTGCCATGACGTCTGCTGGTGTTGGTCCATTGTGTATTATCAAGTGCAAAGTCAATGCAGCCATCTACCAGGAGATTTTGGAGCACTTTATGCTTCCATCTGCTGACAAGCTTTATGGAGATGCTGATTTCCTTTTCGAGCAGAACTTTAGCACCTGCCCACAGCGCAACAACCACTTGCAAGTGGTTTGCTGACCATGATATTACTGTGCTTTATTGGCCAGCCAACATGCCTGAACTGAACCCCATTGAGAATCTATGGGATAGTTTCAAGAGAAAGATGAGAAACAGTTGATCCAACAATATACAGACGATCGAAGGCTCAATAGTGCCTCAGCAGTGCCACAGGCTGATCACTTCCATGCCATACTTCACTGATGCTGCAATTTGTGCTAGAAGCAAGTCATTTGCTTTAATATGTGCTGCTGACCAAGTAGTGAGTGCATAAATGAACATACTTTAAAGAACTTGAACTTTTCTGTTTGCAAATCCATTTTTTGATTGATCTTAGGAAATATTCTAATAATGGATTTTTGACTTTCATGAGCTGTAAGCTCTAATCATCAAAATTAAACAATAGGTTAGGTGACAATGGCACAAATAAAGTTTGGTGTCAATATGTCAAACCTTTGCAGAGATACAGCCTTAGAGTCATTTGGCATCATGTCTCACATTTGTTGAGGCACTGTATGAATATGGTTTTGTTTATTGACACGAAATCCATAACTTTTTGTCAGCACAGTCTGAAGATGATCTGATTCGATTTTGGTGAAAATTGGACCAGCGGTCGAGGAGGAGTTAAAAAAAGTAGGTTTTCAACATAAATCAAAAAGGTGGGCAGGAAGTATGGTTTGACTAATCAACTTGAATTCAAAATAAAAAAATAAAAAAAAATAACTTTTTCATGATATTTTACTCTTTTGAGCTTCAGTTAGGTGCAGTGTTAGGTGACAATGGCACAAATAAAGTTTGGTGTTAATATGTCAAAGCTTTGCAGAGATAAAGCCTTAGAGCCATTTCGGCATCATGCCTCACATTTGTTGAGGAGCTGTACGAATACGATTTGATTTATCGACATGAAATCCATAACTTTTTGCCAGCATGGTCTGAAGATGATCTGAGCCAATTTTAGTCAAAATCAGACAAACCGTCTAGGATGAGTTTGAAAAAAAAAAAGGTTTTTTAAAGAATTTAAAATAGTCAAAAAAAAACTAAACCTTATGATTTTTGAATTTTGGTGTTAATTTGACTCGGCATAAGCCAAGGATTCAAGGAAAAACGAATTTTGCTTCTGTCCACTATGGTTCAAAAGTTATTAGCATAAACATGAGTGGAACTTTGCACAAGTGGTGGCGCTAGAGAGTTAGAGACTTAAAATTTGCTATAGTTAATGTTGAGTCTGTCCTCTATAAGTGGGCCAAATTTCGCACTTTCAGAGCTTGGCCCCTAATAAGAGGCCTATACAAATATTACGAAAAAAGACTATCAGTTAATGGACTTACAAGACTGTGGATGCATAAAAATGTTTCTTGTAGGCCTATTTTATTTGATGTACTTTATGTAATATTTATTCATAATAAAATTCTTTCAAATGTTGTCTACATTGTGCGTAGACAGCATTGCCTATTGTTAATATAATAATTTAATATTGTATTAATTTCTATAATAATTAATATAATAATTTCTTAATTCAAAATAAATTAGTAATAAATCTATCTCTGATAATCCCTGGTTACTATGTTCATTCAGGTTTGTTTATGCATTAAACTCATGGCACAAGAAAAATATGTCTTTCCCTTAAAAAGAATGTAATAAGAATGTTGTTCCCTCTGATTAATATCACTACATAATATGACATACCCACAAGTTAATATCACAGTCACCGTACTTTCTGAACAAACTCTTCATTCTTACAAACCATGAAATTCCATTCAGATTTTTGTATTTGCAGTGTTATTTATCACAGCGCCAAATACTTAAATACTTATTAAGCTATTCATTTTCACACTTTTTTATTTACACTTTCATCTGGACTATGTGCCCTAGATATGGTTTAACAATATTTTTATCATTTTTGTTTGGTCACACTTTACATTAAGGCCCTTATTAGTTAACATTAGTTAACATAAACTGTCAGTGAAAAAAATCTTCTAAAGCATTTATTAATCTTATCTAATTTCCACATTTCATAACATGCTATTAAACGCAAAAATAGTAACTGTAATATTTAATTGACCTAAGCAAACATGAACTAACAGTTGTAATTTTTAACAAAGAATAATAACTTCTGTAAAATCAAAAAATGTAGCTATTACTCATTGTTAATGTTAACGCATTAATTACTGACAGCTTATTGTAAAATGCTAACTATTGTTCTTTATAATTCTTTTGTATTTAAATCCATTTTAAACATTTGTTTTCTTTATACAATTTTTGTGCATTGCTTTATAGTATTTACATGTTTAGTTCTTTTTGTTGTAAGAAAACAGTTAACTTAAACCTGTTATGCTGTATTATAACAACACTTTTTTGCAACTTATTTCAATATTGTAATAATACCATATACCGTGATAAAAGCTTTAGCAATTATCACAAAATGAAAATTTTATACCATTACATACCTACTTTACTGTCACTTTAGTTCAAATTAAAATTGTACGGACACCAAATATTTGAATGGTAGTGTACATTTTTGCTTAAAACTTTTTTTTTTCTCCAAAAGGGGATGATTTACAGAATGCAGTACCTGCACCCCCTGCTGGTATAATTTCCGTATTGTTGCCAAAAGCCACCTGAACGAAGCTCTTCACCTTGCCCGAGTGTGAGCGTGAAACGGTCACCTTAGGAATCTTTGTGTTGTAGGATGCACGAGGTGCCACATTGGATCCCTCTCCAACAAAACCCCATGCTGAGGATGAGAATGCACATTTGAGCATCACAGTGTGAATTCATTAAAAACACAAGGTCAGAACAGAACAATGTAGGTATAGACCATTACTGCCCTCATAGCTAGTGGTGAACCTCTATAATTGTCATTAAAGACACTAGAAATCATACTAGTAATAATTTTAAAGTATCATGTTAATATATTGTATTTGCACTAATTCACTACACATTGTTAAATGTTAATCATTAAATACTGTGTAGTTCTTGTCAAAGAATTACATATTTCCAGAGGTGTAAAAAGTAATCAAAAAATGTACTTAAGTAAAAGTATAGATACTCAGCGGACTCATTTTACTCAAAAGTACAAGTATCTGGCCAAAAACATACTTAAGTAAAAGTAAAAAAAAAAGAAAGAAAAAAAAAAAAGTATTCAAAAAGTAGAAGTACTTTTTTTTTTTTTTTTTCCTGACAGACATACAGAAGTATGGTTAAATAGAGAGAACGAAACAAATGCAATGGAACAGGTCAAACATGTATATCTAGTTCAACAATAACAAAATGAGGCACAGCAGAACATGGGGGGAAAAAAAATACAGTGAAAGGGATTAAAAGGAAAATCCATCCTTTCCACCCTCATGACATCCCATATGACTTTTATTTATCAGATGAAAATAAAGTAAGAGTTTTAGAGTAAAAATAATCTTACATGTAAGTGTATGGGACATCCAAAAATGACACTTTAAAAACTATACAGTGAATATGACAGTAACTTATGCAACCCCTGTTAACCATCAGGGTCTTCTTAAGTGAAACTATAGGCATATGTAAGAAGAAAACTAATACTAATATTTTAATCTTGACCGTCGTGTTCATTTTGTGTGGTTTCTAAAGTGGTCCTGTTCCCTTGCATTATATGGACTAAAAATGTTTGCTTAGTGTTCATCTGAAGAAAGTAAGTCATAAACATCTGGGATGACAGAGGTTCAGTAAATAAAAATGTAATGTCCTTTTAAAGATGAAATAAAATTGTGAGTAAAAAGTAAAAATAAAATAAAATAAAATTCTACAGAAATGTAATCAATTAAAAGTACAGGTAGTCAGTTTAAAATTGAACTTGAGTAAAGTACAAATCCACCAAAATAATACTTAAGGTACAGTAATCAAGTAAAGTTACTCAAGTATTTTTGCATATTTCTTGTTACCAATAATTGACAAAAAAACATGCAAAAAACAAAAAGATGTGGGACCACAAATCATTTATTCCTCTTAACATCACAGCACTCCCAAAATGCCTACTGGATTGTGGATCAAAAGCCACCTGCTAATCTTGTTTAAACATGCTTGTAAACCTAAAATTAACACACCTGTGTACCCAGTGAAGGGTTTATGAATCACACCTATAACCGGATCCCCGTCCACAGCCACACACACCATTGTGGTGACATACTTCTGGAGATTTTCTGTTGAAAGCACAAACAGGATTTACATCCTGGTACAACCTGTACTCCTACTATGACAGCAGAACTTACACAATACAACTACTAATCCAAAAAATAAAAATCAAACACAGGTAACCAACATATTCAATAGGATTCAAGATATTTTATTTCTTCCTGATTCTTTCCTGAAATGCCTGCAGTTCAATGGCAACTGATTTAAATTTGGAATAAAGAGTTGCACCAGACCTGTGTATTCCTGAGTGGCGTCCAGTGGATCAATCCACACTGTGATCTTTTCTGCAGGAACCTCCTTTCCCCCTGAAATCTTTGCCAGAATTTCTTCAGGGACGGTGCGTGTCCACACAGTGGCCTCACCCTCGGCATTAGCATGTTCCTCTGAGTTCACCTGAAAACAGAGCCAAAAACACAGACACACTTTGAGAACATTAGCGGTTTCTGTCAATTCCCCTGAATTTAGTAGTTAAAAACCAAAAAGTAATAGATGAAAAGACACAACCACACACAGAGAGAGAGAGAGAGAGAGAGAGAGAGAGAGAAATAGTTATAAAAGCCAAAATATCAAATGTCACAGATATTTAACAGTGGATTATATTTAATCCACTATTTTGTAGAAAGGGTCAACTGGGTATGTTTAAGGGTAGAAAGGTTGACAATTCTCACCAAAAAAACAAATGTTCCAAAAGCGTGCGGCGCTACGCAATGCATCCGCCAGACACACGCAAAAGCAGAGCAGGATCAGTCACGCTCAAAAGTAGAGCGGGATCAGTCACGCGCACAACGCTGACGAACGTGCACCGCGCCACAAAGTTATAAACAGCGCAAGTCACATGATCCATTCAGATGTCACACAGAACTGTGTTATATAGTCGTGTGTTATTATAACATTAAAGGCTCTGTATTGATGCTGCTGGCTGAAAACAGAGATGACCACGTAAACTTCATGACGAAGTAAACTGGAAAATGGCAATACATCAGCGTGTCAATTTAGCACCATAGTAATTAAACTTGCAGTAAGTAACGCTGTACAAATAGCTTATGGTGTTTTGGCATAAATGTTTTTATTATTAGTAGTAGTAGTATTTTTTTTTTTATTATTATTATTCAATATTTTTTATAATAATATATTGGGCAATAATTTACTTTTATAGATTTTTTTGTTTGTTTGTTTGTTTTTTCTCAAATTTACTATTACTTACTTCAAAAACCATATAGTTATGGTTGTACTTCTTGTGACCACAATCTTACTAATAGGACTACTTAAACTCTGAATTCTATAGCAAGAACTTCTTACTCTTTAGATGTTTCTAATTAATTTTAATTGAATTGAAATGTTGATTCAGTAAGAGCCTGATTAAAGTAAAGTGTCTTATATAAATGAGATGTTTACTATTTACAAATATTCTACAAAATTTACATATATTATACAAGTTCTTAAAGGGATAGTTCACCCAAAAATGAAAACTCTCATCATTTACTCAACATCATGTCATTCCAATTAATTTTTTGTGGAACATAAAGAAGAAAATCTGAGAAAGTATTATTATTTTTTTCTTTCGTCAAAAAAAAATCAAAGGTAAACAAAATGGTTTGGTAACATTCTACAAAATATCTTTTGGTGTTCCACAGAAGAAAGCAAGCCATACAGGTTTGGAACGACGAGGGCAAGGAAATTATGACAGAATGTATTAGCAATAATTTCCTGCATTCTAGCTCAAAATCAATACTTTACGGTCAAGTGCATTTACAAAATGCATTATTAAGTTTGCATTTGCTGTGAATTCAGTAATATTAATACATTGTTTATTTGTTTACTCCTATAGAAAGTCATAAAACCAGCAAAACATTCATGGGGGAACTCGTGGGCCGGATGGGCTGGATTTGTCCAGGGCCGAATTTTAACCCCAGTCCAGCCCTGGTTTTACCTGTACTCTTATTTTATAGAATTATTGTATCGTACCAACGCACTTTAACTGTCCGTAATTATATTCACTAAAGTCAGCTTCTACACAGTATGCTTCAAGGCGATGGTAGAATAGTATAAGTTTACATTAACTGTAGTAAAGTTAATTTGGACAGAATATGGTTACCATGGTAAAGCATATCCCATCCTCTAACTCAGATCACCTGTATATAAGGGTAGGTGTTCTTGATCAGATAGAACATCTTGCGGTGGGAGTTCAGATCACCCAGCGTGAGCTTTTCACTGGCCCCTTCTTTTGTTTTGCCTTTTGACTTCTCTTCTAGTGTGTTGTCCTCCCTGATCCTCTTCACCTCCCGTCCGCCCTGCACCGCAGCCTCCATAGACAGCGCGAGCAAGTCTCTTAGATCCACAGTCCTCTTATGTCTGAACGAGGCTATCCTACTGGATAAAACTCCTGCGTATAGGTGATAGATCACACCGACTCCCAGTAAGCAAAACACGGCTATGCCGAGCGGTGACAGCCGGATGCCCATTGGAGCCATCACAAAGGCGGACGTGCAAGCAAAGCCGAGGAATATGAGAACAAGGCAACAGCTAAACTAGTCGTGTTCCTCTTCGGCGAGCATTTGCACGTAATTTGAAGGCAGGACAGTCAGAAAAGCGTTAGAACCAATCAAATTACTTATTTACTTAACTGGCAAAGTCTAGAGTAACTTCAAGCGAAAGCTTCCTTCATTGGTTTGTAGTATATTTCCCAGTCTTTGTACACATATCTGCTTTCCTCACAGTGACAGGTCCATGGCTGTAACAACGAGTAATACCGTATGCTTTCCACGTCCACCGTTGTGTCAAGCAAGGCCGAACTAACACTCCGTTTTTCTTCCAGGTCATGAAGGAACAGAAAACAGTTTTGAGCACGAGAGAGCGCCCTCTACTGCTTCAGCACAAACAGGACGCGTTTGCAGTCCGCTCCAATAATATCGAACTGCAGAACCGCAGTTTCAAAACCACAGCCACGGAACCGGAAGTGAGGGGCGGAGTTATTGAAAATGAGATAAGTATGATGGAGATTATCGTTTTGGATAAATTATTATATAATTTCATATGGCAAAACAAATCACACAAAGTTAAAAAGGAGGTGATAAGAAATAAGATTAGTGATGGAGGTCTTGAAGTTGTTGACTTCACTCTCTTTAACCATATATTAAAAGTAAATTGATTGAAAAGATTCATTACAAAAACTGATTCTATGTGGAACACATTTCCTAATTTCATTAAAAAAAAAAAAAAAAAATGGAGGTATTGAATTTTTATTATAGTGCCCCTTCTCACTTGGTAAATTACCCATTAAATTAGCAAAATTTCACCAACAGGCATTATTATCGTGGTTACTAATTTAGAAACATAATTGTTCACCTCACAGCTGTTTTTATTTGGAATAATCAGAGTATTGTTTACAGAAATAAGTCTTTATTTTTTGAGAGATGATATTTAAATAATATATATTTTGTTAATCAGTTGATGGGTGACAATGGTCAGTTATGTTCCTTTGCAGAATTTTCCAGAAAATCTGATTTTGGGGCTTTGTTAAAAGAATATAACATTGTATTTAATGCCATTCCTAGTGGTATAAAAACTCTAATCCAGTTTCTATATATAACAATTTTATCTCAGTAGAAGGGACTTTGATTGTAGAGGACAAATTCAACAACCGCTTTGTTCGAAACCACATTAACAGAAAATCTATTCCAGCGTATTCCTTTAACCCTTTAACTGCCATTAACAGCCTTCTTGAAGAGCTAAAAAATTACTTTCTGTGATATAGAAGAGACCATTGTACATCTTTTCTGTGAATGTGTTTGTTATTTATTATTATTATTATTATTATTATTTTATTTATTTATTTATTTATTTATTTATTTTTGGAATGAGTTATGTACCTAAACAAATGTTAGAATATGTATTAACACGTTTGATATTATTATTATTATTATTAATATTATTTTCATTCTAACTCCTGTATTCAATACATTGTTAATCTTTTTATTATACTTGGAAAAATTTTTATTCATAAGTGCACATTTTTGGGTAAAAGCCCAGTATTGCCAATGTTTCTGGTTGACTATAAATCATATGTTGTGTCTTTCATGGGCATAAAAAAACTAAAAATCATTCAAAAGTCAAAAAATGCTTTCAATGTTTAACCTTGTATAACTTTCCCCCTCTGGTTTATGTTTGTTATTTATTATTTATTTGTTTATTCTACTTTATATCTTGTATTTTATTTTATTTTATTTTTTTATTTATGTATTGTATTTGGTGGTTTTGAGCTTCTTGTGAAGTGTTCTGGCATCAATAATAAAAAAAAGCATGATGGAGATTATGGTGAGTTGTCTGTAATGTTTTTGCTATCATATGGTAAATAATTATTGTATATATTATGGTAAGCATTTAGATGGTAAATAAATTGTGCTTTGATTTATCATCTTAGTGACGGTTGAATTAGAAGTAATTTTCGGATTGTGTGTTGTGAATGGGCTTTGCGGTGAAGTTTTGAAGATGTTTATTATTCATAAATATTATATTATTTCATAAGTTTTCTAGTATACTTGTTTATTTTAGGCTTTACTATACACCCATGTAGATTAGGAAGTAGACCTGGGGGGTATTCCAGAAAGCAGGTTATGTTACATACCCGGGTATGTTTAAGAGTAAGTTAGTGGATAACCGCAACTTTCGGTTCCAAAAACGGAGGTAATTTTCAGGTTAAGTAAGTAGCCATAGCAACTTGCTCTCTGAAGATAACCTGCTCTGGAGCAGGTTATGTCCCAGGGTTAGTTTGTATCCGAGAGGTAGCACAGATTATACAAGGTTTTTTATTCACCGTGAGAGGATGATAAGGCAACGCACTGATGTGTTTTCTTACCCTGACCAATATTTGAAGGAGTTTTCAAAGAATCGCTAATTTATTTAATGAAACTTTTGAAACCTCACGTAGGCTATGTGACAAACCGCGGGTCAGCTCTTAACATTACCATTACCATTACCATTATTTATTTTGCCATAGGGATTTTTATACAACGTTGATGAAGCAGAGCATGTGGGAAAGGCAACTGCGTGTACAGCTGTGCATCTTAGAAGAATTCCACAGATTTGTCCGTTCTAGCAAAATCAGCGTGAGACGTATTTTAATGTGTATTCATTGTATCTATCGTTTATCTATACTGCATACACCGACTTGTATAATATCACTTTCAATTTCAGGGTTCCCAAATGTGATTGTCCCAAATGTGAGACAATGTTAATAGAAAGTCTGTCCATAGCATCAATTAATTTAAAAGTCTGTCCATAGCATTATTAATTCAGTCCTTAATCTTTTACATTTACATAGGCCTACATCAATTTTACACTCATAACTGCTTCCCACTTACCAGGTAATAATGTGATGCAGCCCACCTCATCACTATAGTTTAGGCGAAATGGCCAGGGTCTGTACATTATTCCAGAATTTTTATAGAGTCCCCTGAACTCAAGAGGTGCACTAGCAACTGACGCTAGAGGTTGTAGCCTTTAGCCTCCTTGTTAGAGCGCCCGCCTCCCATGCCGGAAGACCCGGGTTCGAGACCCGCTCGGAGCGGTGTGCGAGTAGGACCCGGGTGTGAGGGGTTACACATATCCTGAAGGCCAGGTTTCAGTGTCTGTACGGGCTCAGGGTCAGTCCAGAGAGGGCATGTGACATTACAGTTGCTTGTGTTGTCCTTCACAACATTGCCATAATAAGAGGAGAGAACCACCCCCCTTGTCTTGATGAAGATGCCCTAGAGCAGGGTTCCTCAATTAGTTTTCTGCCAACAATACCAAGCTGAGGGCCACCGACCATGTTATGACCAAAATGTTTGCTCTTGTTGTTGCTGCTGTTTTTTTTTTTTTTTTTTTTTTTTTTTTTTTTTTGTTAAAAGAGTCAGAAGTTAAATATTCTTATATAATTATGTTTTTTTTTTTCACATAAGTCTGTTTCAAACAATTATGAACATTTTTGTATTCAGATACAGAAAACTAAACTTTCCTGGATGAATATTAAAAACAAAGGAACAAACAAAAAATCTGGATTTCCATGTCAACTGTTCCTGCTCACACTGGGTCTGCACTTTCCCTAATTGCAAATTTAATTATTAGATCTATCAGCATTAATATTTTTAGATTTTTGGGGGATCAAACTGTGGGTCACTGTGTTCCAGCCAGACGTGACACGAAAAAAGGTATCTTTTCCATGTAGTTTTTGTCCTAACCATTTTATTTTTCGAAATGGTTTCAATTTCTGCGACGTCGCGGCTGGAACAACATACAAACTATGACAGTGATAATCCCAGGTATTGATTACATGCTTTATTCATTGTTAAAATAGTCTAATGTGAGTTTGAATATCATATTGCGTGACATTTATAGCCATACTGAAAGCAACAACAGATTACATCATAATACATCATACATAAAAATAAAATAAAACAAACATTAAAACTGCAAACTTAATGTGGACCAACAAGTGTTTTCCATGACAAAGAAGGTATCAGTCACTCAGTATGTAGTTTTAATAATGTTAAATATTTAAATAGCTATTTAAATAGGTTTAATATTTATTAATTAGATTACAAACTTGTCGATTTCGTTGTGAGTACAATGTGCTTCTCGCTTTTGAATGGCTGTGATATTTAAATAATTCTGTTGCATTGCGTTGTTGCATCGCGTCTGGTTAGGAGTGTGAAGCGGCTTACACACCGAACGCGGAAAGTGCTGCGCTGGCCGCGGGGTTCAGCGCAGCGGCAAAAGTTCAGCTATTTTAAACTTTGACCGCGGCTTGCGCGCCAGTGGTGCGCTCCGCCGTTCGTGCGCTTAAAAGTCGACGCAGCACCAAACCGTCCTCGCGAGTCGCAAGCCAAGCCAACTGAATAGATTTCATAGCGCAGTGCTTTATGCGTTTGGTGTGAAAGCCCTTTAAAGGCTGAATTTTCATGCCACATTATTTGAAATAGCGCGGGCCAAATAATTTTCTCTCACGGGCCGAATGTGGCCCGCGGGCCGCCTATTGAGGAACCCTGCCCTAGAGCAAGGATCCTCAAATCTGGACCTTGGGATCCACTTTCCTGCAGAGTTTAGCTCTAACCCTAATCAAACACACCTGAGCATGCTAATCATTGCCTTCACAATCATTAAAAAATCACAGGCAGTGTTTTAGCAGGGTTTGTGATAAACTCTGCAGGTCATTGGACCTCCAGGGCAAGATTAGAGGAACCCCCAATAAATGTAGCAGACCAAACAGATGGCAAAGTGCTCAGAGAAATTTGTAAATACTTTAAAGTGATTTTGACACTGAAGTTCACAGTTTATTTCTTTATTTCCTGAAATAAAAGGAAAAATAATTTATTTATTGCTTTATATCAGGGGTAGGAAACGTTGATCCTCGAGAGCCATGTCCCTGCAGATTTTAGTTTCAACCCTGAAGAAAAAATGGCAACCTGTATCCTGAAGACCTTGATTAGCTTGTTCAGGTGTGTTTGATTAGGGTTGGAGCTAAAATCTGCAGGGACATGGCTCTCGAGGATCAACGCTCCCTACCCCTGCTTTATATACTAACCAACAGCACGTAACAAATTAATGTTCACAGTTCCCACCGTAAGCCGATGCTCCAGTATTTCGATTTCAAGTTTGGCCTTTTTAATAGCAAGTGTTTTCTCTTCTATTTGAAGCTGCATAAGGTCCATCTCCATGTCACATTTTTTTTTATTTGCCTTTGAAGATGGACCTTATTAACATAGGGAGATATAAGTTAGTACTTAAATGTTGTGTTATGTTAGGATTTACATAGGTTTCTGTTATGTTGGTTTTGTAGTGTTACCATTGTGGTAAAGAGTAGAACCTGTGGTTAGGTTGAGGATGGACAGCAAAATTTGAAGACTGCATATACTGCATGTTCTTTGACAGTTTAAATGCAAGTATATATTAAGAGTCTTTCTGATAATTACATTAGCATGTGCTGATGGTGTTATAGCTAACTAGTATTTAGCTATAAAGGTTTGAATGAATGTGATTTTTATGGAAGCAGGTTGTATTATTATTGTATTATTGTTATGATTAGTGTGGTGGGACCATGGAAGCAAGGCTGGGATTGGCTCTTAAGCTCTGTTAACTTAAAAAATTGAGTTTGATTACTCAAATGTTCTCAAAACCAAGTTAAGTGAACACAATCATTTAAGTACACTAAATAAGCACCAGGTTTGGTGAACTGAATGATTTAAGTAGAGTCTACAAAACCACCAAGTTAAATAAACTTAAATATACAAGTTTTGTGATACCCTGTTACTCAATTAAATTGAGGCAATGAGTTTACTCAATCAGTTTAGTTCAGTCAACTTATTAGGGTTTTCAGTGTACAGTGGAAATATGCAAGTATACTTTGTCAGGCAAGAAGAAACCAAAAGATCTAAAAGCAACTAAAGGTGACAGTAATAACTTACAACTGTGACAGACTGTGTGGTTTCAGGAGGGTCCAATAATACAATGCGTCCATCAGCAACTGCAAGACAATAGAACCCATAAGATTCTCAATATATACTCTCAAACAAAAACCACTAATACACAAAGATATTAGTAACATGTAAGAGTACTGCAAATAAGATTACAGTATATAGAATATGCAGTTAAATAAAATAAGCATAATGCACAAATGAAACAATGACTACTGTTAAGTGTATTTAAAGTCACAAAGTGACAGTGTTGTTAGTTGTTTATTTAAAAAACAAATTATAATAAATTTAAATCGTAAGTACTACTGTGGTAAACCTACATTTCAGTAAGTCACTTGTGTTGAGGGAGGTAGAGTGTGATGATGTTTCCCCAGGAATGCCATCAACCACTGGTCGCCCTTTATTAAGGGACAAAGCCAACTCCTCAGCTGGGGTGAGAGGTGGTGGTGGCCCCCCACCAGTTAGATGGGCCTCAGCCTTCTTTATATTAGCTACATGAGAGAAAGAATATGCTAAATGCTTAATACATAGCTCCAGTAATGGCTTAAACCAATTTTATCTTTTTGGAGAATGTTTTTGTGTTTCATTTTGACTTGGGACAGAGTTCTTCTAGCTCCAGAAGGATTACACCTTATAAAACAAGAAGCCAATATATTACTAGTCAAAATATATTATTATTGTAACCTTAAGAAATTGGTGGCAGGAAAGGTAAATGCTTAAACAGTTATACAACATACTAAAAAGGATTTGTTTAATTTTGCATTATTATAAAAGGGGAGAGGGTACCATATTTTATTTTAAGCATTAAAACCTCTAACTCTCCTCTATAAAGTATGCTGCACTTTTTTTCTCACCTTGAGTTTCCATGGTGACTAGTAAATTTGGCGATCCATTGAAAATGTCTTTATGTATTCACCGTGCACACGCATGAACTCTCGTTTACCAATAGGAGGTTGATTGAACTAACTCTTCTCAGGTGTTTTGGAACCGACATACTCAGTAAGTATGTCGGTTCCAAACCAAGATTTCAGGGTTTAGCAAATGGTAAGTTAACCTTGCTTTCTGGAATACCCCCCAGCACTGCATTTTTTTATTAATTAATTGATTAATTTATTTATTTATGCAACCAATTAATGGTGTGATTTAGTTGCTAAATAAGGAACAAGGAAGTTTATTTATTTATTTGACAGTCACAGAGGGAATTTTGTTGTTGTTTTTCTGTATGCTGTACATCTTGTCTTGGGAGCACCCTTTGATTTTACATCTCATAATTATCAGTTAAGGTAATTGACCTTTATGATGTTGTAGCAGGTGATATTTCTCTATGTTTTTGTCTTCCAGTCTGACATTCCAAACATACAGAGATGGTGGACTTATTCTTCTGGAGAACTTTGGGGTTTTCTCTGAAAGGTAGATACTGGACATTTACCCCAGCCCACCATTACATCTGCACCCACTTCTCACCAATTTAAATAAAACTTGAAACTAATTTAAATTCATTTAATTTAATCATTTAAATTAACCAAGATATGTATATTACAGTGCAGAAACACTACAGGATGCCCTTTGAAGTGGAGAACAAACTATGCTTAGCAGCAGTGAGGTATGTCTCAAATAACACACACACACACCCCTTAACATATAATACATTTATAAGAAAGTCATTAAGAGTCAACTGATTCATTCAAACGGCTGATTTGTTCATGAACAAAGCATTTGACTGTGTTAATGAGTGAATCACTGAATCATTTTTATCAACCGGTTCATTCAAAAGGCTGATTCATTTAATGAGTAAACACCGTCCATTCCTCAGAGGTGCAAAACAGTGCTGTGATCTTTGTTTGGAGCTATTTTTGTTGGCAAAAATGAGCAAAAACAAGCAATATTATGTCTAAAACATAAGTCACTTATTGCTTTACTGAACTTGTAAAAAATGATTATTAAATGTGTTATCATGCTGATATTTTTGAACTTGCATAAAATGATTATTAAATGTGTTATCATGCTGATATCTGCAGAAAAACGGTACACTTTGTGTAATATTAAATTAACGATATTAAATTATATAAAAAATAATACAGAAGCATTTTTGCCATCTACAAATTTAGAATGCCTGAACCTTTTGAGGTTTAATACACTAATAAATCAATGTGCATGCACTCTGTGTGTGATTTGGTGATATAGCCTTCTTGATAATGTCAGATCGCACATAATTACAACAACACTTACCATATTATTGCAGAAGATATCGCACACCCTGAGTTCCACTTGATTGTAAAATGAATCATCCACAGTTGTTTGCGCACTTGTTTGCACATGAGCAAAGGTGTTTTTAGGAGTCTAACTTGCAAGTGCCAGAGCACTGATTCATCAAACCTGCTTTCCCGCAGTCAGTGTTCTTCTGACTTTTGACTATTTTGTAGTAAGTAATGAAAGTAAAAGTAGGCTGAAATATAAAAACTCAGGTAAAGTACAGATACTCCAGTTAAGTACAGATAAGTATTAAGTCACAGTGCATTGTTTTTTTGCCTGAGTTGCAAATTTAAAATGAAAAGGTATTACCCAAATTGATTAGATGTTTTACATGTCCACGCAAAAACTGTAGCAAAATTAGCATGGGATAGCATTTATATCATAATACCACGTGATAATTGTAGCAAAATTCTGTGAGATTTCCAGAATGCATTCTAAGCCAAAGGTGCAGCAACAGGGTAGCAAAATGCTGATTTAAATGTCCAAACCAAACGTGTTTCACCTGCCTAATCTCTCAGTTTAGGCTACACTCTGATTGATACACAATAAGCAAACAGACTGTACAGTTTACACTTATTTACCCATTTACTACCTTACACCTTGTCTACAGTGGACGCGACAGTTGTCGTCTCGCATTGCAACACATCCATAAACAGAATTGATTATAATGGGTTCAATGCTGTCTTTTGTCGTGTTGCGCTGCACAGCTTGTGTCCGTTATAGACACAATGTTGTCTTATATTTCCTCTCAAGCAGCTTTCACACCGAACGCAGAAAGCGCTGTGCTGGCCGCAGGGTTCAGCGCAGGCCTTCAGAACGTAGTGACAAAATTTCAACTATTTTGAACTTTGATCACGGCCGTGCGCCTTGGTCGAAGCAGCAACCAACCATCCTATGAATGGGTTTCATAGAGCAGAGCTTGCCGCTTTAGAGAGGAAATACAAGACAACACCATGTCTTCACTGGACGCGACATGTCAGAAGACCCAAGCATCGCGCATGCCTCAAGTTTCTCACTGTTTACACTCCAATTGCGTGTAATCATACAGAAAAAGCTGCTACTTTCACTGTGCCTGCCCCAGACGACCAGTCAGATCAGATCTAGGAGCAGCTTCAATCGCGGTGTCCCATGGTTGTAAACAGTGAGAGATGTTGTTCTGGCAGGTACGTGGCGTTTAGGTGCCGTCAGTAATGCCGGCTCTGTGATAGTCGTAAATCTTATTCACATGTTCATTGACAAGCTACGCAGTTTCGCGTGTATTATCGATATGTATCGCCTGCGATAATGAAGGCGATATTTGCGTAGCTTGTCAGTGAACTACGGCTGTATGAATGAAAATGCAATTGAAATGTCATATATGTAAATATCAATGCATTTAAGAAAAATAAAAGACATTTAAATCAGCATTTTGCTACCCTTTTGCTGCACCTTTGGTTCAAAATGCATTCTGAAATTCTCACAGAATTTTGCTACAATTATCACACGGTACTATGATGAAAATGCAATCCCAGGTCAAGTCAAGTCAAGTCAAGTCACCTTTATTTATATAGCGGTTTTTACAAAACAGATTGCGTCAAAGCAGCTTTACAGTATCAAATAGGAAGGTAGTATATCAATAATGCAAAAGGAAGTGGTTACCATTTTTCAGTTAAAGAGAGTTAATCATTGAATTCAGTGATGTTATCATCCCGCTCAGTTCAATCAGTATACAATATTGCTGGAAAATAAGTGTCCCCAACTGAGCGAGCCAGAGGCGACAGTGGCAGAGAACCAAAACTCCATCTGTGACAGAAATGGAGAAAAAAAACCTTGCGAGAAACCAGGCTCAGTCGGGGTCAGTTCTCCTCTGACCAACAATCAAACAAGCAATTTGTAACTGTAGAGGTCATCTATAGGCGCTGATCCACCATCTGGATATGGACTGGATCAGGGGTTGCAGTGACCATCTGATCAGGATACAGACTGGATCTGAGTGGCTACGATGACCTCGGAATAAGCAAGAGACAGACTAATATTAGCGTAGATGCCATTCTTATTATGATGCAACGAGTACATAAGGTGTTATGGGAAGTGTTCCTGGTTCCGGCTGACCTAATTAATGCAGCCCAACAGTCCTTTAATGGATTTGAATTATAGAAATGTGTTAATGTGTTATGTGTAAGCCAGTTTAAAGAGATGGGTCTTTAGTCTAGATTTAAACTGACAGAGTGTATCTGCCTCCCGAACAAAGTTAGGTTGATTATTCCAGATTTTGGGCACTAAATAAGAAAATGATCTGCCGCCTGCAGTTGATTTTGATATTCTGGGTATTATCAGATTTCCAGAGTTTTAAGAACGCAGTGGATGTGAGGGACTATAATGTGATAAAAGCTCACTCAAGTACCGAGAAGCTAAACCATTGAGGGCTTTATAAGTAATTAGCAAGATTTTAAAATCAATACGATGTTTAATAGGGAGCCAGTGCAGTGTTGACAGAACCGGGCTAATATGGTCATAATTTCTGGTTCTAGTAAGAACTCTAGCTGCTGCATTTTGGACCAGCTGGAGTTTGTTAAGCGTGCAGAACAACCACCCAATAAAGCATTGCAATAATCTATCCTGGAGGTCATGAATGCATGAATTAAAATTTCTGCATTTGACATTGAGAGCATAGGTCGTAATTTCAATATGTTTTTAAGATGGATGCTAGAAATGTGGCTTTCAAAGGAAAGATTGCTATCAAATAGCACACCTAGGTTCCTAACTGATGATGATGAATTTACAGAGCAGCCATCAAGTATTAGACCGTGTTTTAAGTTATTACTTGCCGAAGTTATAGGCCCAATAATTAATTAATAATTAATTAATATTTTTTTCAGAATTTAGCAGCAAGAAATTACTTCTCATCCATTTTTTTTTACATCAGCTATGCATTCCGTTAGTTTTTCAAATTTGTATATTTCACCGGGCTGAGAAGAAATATAGAGCTAAGTATCATCAGCATAACAGAGAAAGCTAACACCATGTTCCCTGATGATATCTCAAGGGTAACATGTAAAGTGTAAAAAGTAATGGTCTTAAGATGGCGGCGCGCGTGGTCGCAGCGGCTGGACTCTCCTTGAAGTTGAACTGTATTTTATTGTTACTATTCATTTTGCTTTGGAATTTAAACGTGGGGGTTCAAGGATCAATTCATTATACCCGCGAATCACTGATTTATATCAGGACAACACAACAACAAACTGTGTTAGATACCTTCCAGCACACGCATGGGATTCCAGCAGAGATCTTAAGAACACCTGGGTCTATGTGGATTGTCATACCCGACAGCCGTCATCGGAGGCGGCGAAGACAATCAGTCAGTATGATTAAGGATTAATTTTATTCTCAACTATTGCTTTACAATGAGAAAGTTAACTTAACAAGCCTGCACTGGCCTTTTACAGGCCCACTTAGGGCTAGCCTAAGGGCCCCCAGTGGGCTGCCAGGGTAGGGCCCCTGAGAATTTGCTCATTGGCAAAGCATTCGCCCCTTAGTGCTGGCCCTGCATGGGCAGACCTCACTTAGCCTCCTGGAAACCCTCACTAGGCCCACACAGGACCTGCACTATTAATCTACTACAACAATAAATCTGTTTCACTTTAAGTACTTTTCAGCTACTATAAATTAGTCTTTGAAAAAAATGTTAATATATATCTGAAATGTATTGTCAAAAATTTACAGTAGTCAAAGGGATTTCCAATCTATAGATTTATTAAATACAAAATCGAAAACATTCAATTCAGGTTAATACAGCTGTAGACAAAATGTAAATACACAAAAGTAAAAAAAATAAAAAAAAAAAAAAAGAAAGAAAGAAAGCAAACAAAGCAACGATTGTAGGGCAGGGGTGCCCAACTCTGTTCCTGGAGATCTACCTTCCTGCAGAGTTTATTTCCAACCCTGATCAAACACACCTAAGGAAGAAAACTGCCCACAAAATTCTTATTAACAGGCTTATGTCTGTTACACCTTAAATATGGCTTGTGAGATCTACTTTCCTGCAGCGTTTAGCTCCAACTTTGATCAAACTCACCCACCTGTGATTTTCTAATGATCCTGGAGACATTGATTAGCATGCTCAGGTGTGTTTGATTAAGGTTAGCTGAACTCTGCTTTGAGCATATCTGGCCTATATGAAACAACAGGTTCTGAAAAGGGCTCTTTTGGTTTGAGCCATTCCAGTTCAATTGAGTGGCTAAAGAACGGCCAGTCAATGTTGTTTGTATTCTCCTAGTTGCATTACAGGTGGACAGTCCACATTAATCCATGATGGCCCACACTGGGCCATCATGGGATTAATGTGGACAGTCCACTAGTGTGGGCTGCTCACAGAGAGCCTGCGGTGGGCCCAAAGCTGTGGGCCTCTCCTGGGCAAGCCCACACTGGGCCTGTTTTTAGGTTTGGTGTGGGCTGGCCCTAGCCCACTGTGCCCGCAAAAAAACAGCATGGGCCCTGCAAGGACATGTTTGCAGGGCTGCAACTGCAAAATGAGTTTGTGAACTTCATGCTTTGTTGGTACATAACTCCTGAATGCAGTTCGCTATGGATTACTCAAGAGTTTCTTTTAAAACTAATCCAGCGTTCGTCCATAAGGTGAGCGAGTAAGCTCTAGGCTATAATCAAGTGGATTTAACCTCCTGGGGTCGAAGGTGGCGCCAGCGACACCAAATGCAAATTTTCTAGATGACAGCAAAAATAACTTAAACTGTTCTGTCAATTTTGATTGGAGGAATAAAAGTAATACATCACCTGAATCTGTAAAGGGTCTACTTTTATTTGTGTAAACTCAACATATTAACAAAACTTTGTGCTGTTTTTAAATAAAGAAAATATACAGGGTGTCCTTTCTGTTTTTATAATCGCCTTGAATAACCATTTGAAATGCTTCACTAATAATAACTCTAGCTCCACACACACATTACACACGGACATAAGATACATATATTTAGAAAGCTTGTCGACTTTTAAATGAAGTAAGTCTTACCAAAATCAAATATTCTGTGTTAAAGTAATCTGTATAAAACCAACGCGATGTCCTGTTTTCCCCCTCTGCTTCATTATCTCCTAATGTGATCACGCCCTATTGATTCACCCTATTGATATTATAATCACCCACATGGAGGCACAAGATGCAAACGCCCACATCACCGGCAACAAACAGCAACATGTTCATCTCGGATACTTTTCGTGTTTGGAAGAAAACGCTGGCAGGATTAAGCATTGTATTTACCCAAATGCCACGTAGGTGATCTTTTGTACAGTGTAAGTAATGTGTCTTATTGGCAATAGATAATGTGTTGTTGTGACATAAACTTGGACGCATTTACTAGTTGGACTTTTCCAAAACTATAATTCCTGACTAAAATGTGTGAAATCAATCGAGTGCAATATTTTGAAATATGATAGGCAGTTTCATTGCATCTGTATGGTGTCAGGATGTTTTTTGTTTCATAAACAATAGGCTAAATATAAAAGTAATGTTTAGACAATACAAAAGTAATGTCTAAGAATGCTTAGACCAAGATTTACAGTGCAATTCTGCAAATATCTGCTTAAACATGTATAATTTGCTTAATAATAATTTAGTTTCTCAGGTGTTGTTTTTGTACTATATGATAAATACAACTCATGTGTGCATATCATATATATCACATCGCAATATTAGTGATTGCTAATGAAACAATAGAGTTGCTTCTGGCCTAAATGATATAAATAATATTTTTATTTAGCAAGAATGCTTAATCAAAAGTGATGATAAAGACATGTATAATGTTACAATGTTACAAAAGATTTCTGCTGTATCTAAATGCTGTTTTTCTGAACTTTCTATTCGTAAAAGAAACCTGAAAAAAAAAAAATATTCAAACATTACAAATCTTACTGTTCAAAAACTTTTGACTGATTGTGTATATACCTGTATATTGTCACAATGTTTGCTCTGTCATCGTCAGATCATTGTGATGCTCACATCTATTTGTTTTCTCGTGCAGTTTCTGCTGTCTCCCGTTTTCCTGTGTTCAAGTCTCCTGCCACTGTTTTGAATATGTTGGATATTGCACCCACGACATCTTGACTCCTGTGTTGTTTATTTATTTGTTGGTTCCTAATAACTGCAAGTAAGTGAATCTCAACTTATTTTGTGTAATAGTTAAATACATTCTAAATAAACTACAAAAAAAAAAAAAATTATCCTTACATTTTTGTAGCAATTCCCTCTCAGAATGTTACTGAGCAGTCGTTGGCTCATTCCGTCCTAAGTGTGTAAAAAAACCACTCATACAGATGGTTTTTGCAGATGTTTTTTTGCTTTTTTTATATTTCTCCATCGTATTCTCAGAATAGTGGGGGGCTTTAGGTTATATCACACATCACTGCTAGTTGATCTGCCTGCTTCGGACAGCATATCTGCCATACGGGAGTGGTCTATATCCCATAGTGAGATACCGAATTAATGTTTGAAAGAGAACTTTAGGTTACTCACGTAACCCCAGTTATCTAATAACATGAGTAAGGTATCTCACCACACTTCTCTTACAGTGGCACAGGGAAGAGATATGCTGAGAATGATATATATATTGGGGAGACGGGACTCCCGTATCACTGTCATCACTGTCGTGATTGGTCTGTCAACCGACAGACATGGTGTAATTGGTGCAGGATTGGTCACACCTGGTGATTCCTATAGTGAGATACCTCACTCATGTTATCAGAGAACTGGGGTTACGTGAGTAACCTAAAGTTGGTCAGGGTGAATTAGAGTTGGCATGACAGATTCTAAACATATTGCTAATGCTTTACTAATTATTTTCATGTCTGTATTTACAAGTGACAATGGGCGATAACTGGTGCATAAGAGTGGATCTTTGTTAGGTTTTAACAATACTGTAATTACAGCGGTGTTCATATGTTGTGGTATAGTGGATTGAAGTTTGATGTCTTCCGTCATTCTGACAAATAATGGTGATATTATTAATGGTGAGATTATTGGCCAAAAATGTTTATAAAATTCTGCTGGATAACCATCTAGGCCTGAGGCTTTATTATTGATAGTGACAAAAGTGCTTTCCTATATTCATCTGTTGTAAATAATTGACATTTACATTTAGGCATTTGGCAGACGCTTTTGTCCAAAGCGACATACAGTTGGGAGAACATAGAGCGATTCTTCTTAAGGAGACAAACAGACACAGGCAGTGCTATAATACCAGATTTCAAGTGGTGCTTCAGACAAGTACAAGCTAGAAAGGGAAGGAATAAAGAGATTATTTATTTATTTATTTTTTTTTATGGTAACAGCAAATAGAGTTGAAAGAGATGAGTTTTAAGCTGTCGCTTGAAGCTTGTCAGGGAATCAGCATTCCGGATAGGGGTAGGAAGATCGTTCCACCAGCCAGGAACAGTAAAAGAAAATGTTCTGGATAGTGATTTCGCACCTCTCTGTGATGGTACCACAAGGCGTCGCTCACTAGCAGATCTCAGAGTTCTGGAGGGGGTGTAGATTTGCAATAGCGAGTGCAGATAAGCAGGTGCAGTAGCTGTGGTTGTCCTATATGCAAGCATCAGAGTCTTGAACTTGATACGAGCCGCAATTGGGAGCCAGTGCAAGGAGATAAAGAGATTCTAATGATTGTATTTGTATGGGATTTTAATATTGGTGTTAATATATATTTAAAAAAATTGTCTGTTTCTTTTATTTATCTCTTGTGGATTATGTATTATTTATTTATTAATCTTTTATTGTGACGAAGCAGAGTCAACAGATTTGGGATCCACGTGCGTACCGTTTAATAAAGCAATCATAGTCGTACAGGCGAATAAATCAGGGGCAAACAACAATATCAGAGATAATCCAAACCGTAAACAAAGTCCGTGCAAAGTCCGGGGCTGGCAGCGATAATCGATAGTCTAATAAGCAGCGATGGGGTCGGGGAAACCAGAGAAACGTTCGTAGGAGGGAAACAGTCCAGGTCGGTAACAGAAATAACAATCCAGGAAATAACGCCCAGAGATGCAGCCGTAGCAATACAAAACCTCGCGAAGAATCGCGGCAGAATGGCGGAGATTTAAACCCGGAACTAGCGCCACGAAGGCCGCGACCCGGAAGCACCCCAGGCGTGGGCTCATGGGAAACGTAGTGAAAAGTCAGAATTCCGGTGAAAGCTCCCGCTGTCGGCGATCTGAGGGAGCCACAGAGACCGGGCTGGTGACAGAGCCCCCCTCCTGTGAGCAACTCCTGGCGCGAAGAGGCCGGCGACGCCGGGGCCTCCCCCTTCCTCTAGGGGTTGGCGATCTGGGTGTGAATGATGGAACTCAGTTAGTAGGTTGGGGTCAAGGATGTCCTCCAAAGACACCCAGCACCTCTCCTCGGGGCCGTAGCCCTCCCAGTTGACCAGGTATTGTAATCGTCCGCCCCGGCGCCTGGAGTCCAGGATTTTGTGGACCTGGTAGACCTCCTCGCCTTCAATCAGGACCGGAGGGGGGCCTGCGGGTGCGGTCTCCTCTAGGTTCTCCTCTCGGCTCGGTCCGGCAGCGGGCTTTAACAGAGACACATGGAAAGTGGGTGAGATACGGTATTCTGGGGGAAGATGTAATCTGAATGAGACTGGAGTGATTTGACGGAGAATTTGAAACGGACCCACGTACCTGGGACTTAACTTCCTGCACGGGAGATGTAGCCGCAAGTTCTGGGCGGACAGCCAGACCCACTGCCCTGGTTCGTAAGGAGGTTGAGGTGTACGTCTGCGGTTGGCCTGTCTTTGGATCTTACAGCTTGCTGTAGGTGAACGTGGGCCGAGGCAGAGTTTCCTCGCACCCAGAACCAGAGTTGCTGGGGAACGTAGGTGAGATCGGGCGGACACCCCTGTGGAGGGGGTTCAGAATCCTGGGCCTCCAGTATTTCTGTCATCAAGTCCCATTGGACTGGTGCTACAATTAAGGAGAGGTTTCCTCGCTGCGGCGCATCCAAGAGTTGACTGCTGGGAGATCGGAGGGTTCGCCAGACCAGGGGAAAAGAGGCGGTTGGTATCCCAGGACACACTGAAACGGGGTCACGTTGGTGGCGGGCTTCCGCAGCAAGTTCTGGGCATACTCAGCCCACATGAGGTAGCGACTCCAATCCTCCTGATGGTTCTGGCAGTAGGTTCGGAGGAACCGGGTAATCTCCTGATTCAGGCGTTCTGCCTGTCCATTGGCCTGGGGATGATATCCTGAGGTTAGGCTGACATTGATGCCGAGCAGTTTGCAAAAGGCAGACCACACACGGGAGGTGAATTGGGGTCCTTGGTCTGAGACGATGTCTTCCGGAAGGCCGTAAAATCGAAAGACGTGGTTACAGAGCATCTCTGCTGTTTCCATGGCCGTGGGAGCTTGGGTAATGGGATTAAATGACAGGCCTTGGAAAAACGATCGATCACCGTGAGTATGGTTGTTTGATTTTGTGAGGGTGGAAGATCCATGATGAAATCCAGGGCTATGTGGGACCAGGGTCTACGTGGGATAGGAAGAGGTTGAAGCAAACCAGCTGGGAGTTGATGGGGAACCTTAGCCATGTTACATTCCGTGCAGGCCTTAACGTAACGAATGGTATCGGCCACCAGAACTGATTGGAGAGCAAGTGGAGTGTGGCGATGATATCCGGGTGACCTGAACTGGGGGTAGCGTGCACCGAAGTGAGCACCCGGAGCCAGAGTTGCTGGGGAACATAGGTGAGATCAGGCGGACACCGCTGTGGAGGGGATTCAGAATCCTGGGCCTTCAGTATTTCTGTCATATCTGTCATGTAAGTCCCATTGGACTGGTGCTACAATTAAGGAGGGATCAATTATGGGTTGAGGTTGAGGTGGTTCTGGGGTTTGCTCATCAAGTCGAGATAGGGCGTCAGCCTTAGTATTTTGTGAACCAGGTCGATAAGTTACCTTGAAATCAAATCTTGTAAAGAACAGGGCCCATCGAGCTTGTCTGTGATTTAGTCTGCCTTTCAGCAGAACTCAGTTTATGGGAGAAAAAGGCGCAAGGAGAGTTCGGGTGGATTGCCATGTCGCTGGGATAGTATGGCTCCTACTCCCGCTGTATTAAGCCCCTTGCGAAAGAACAACTTCAACGGTCCCTCATTCCAGTCGGTCTGAGCCGCTAGAGCGTCTAGAGCGTAGTCAGCAGCTGAGCCTCTACCTTGACGGAGAAGGAGAAGTTGTTCTTCAGCATCACGTCCATCAGGTGAATGTTGGAAGACCTCCTTGAAGCGACGTATGAAAGCCGAGTAGGAAGGGAACGAGGGGTGGTCAGGGTTCCAAACCGCAGTGGCCCAATCCAGTGCCGGCCTGTCAGAAGAGAGCAAACAAACGCCACGCGGCATTTATGGTGGTTATCGTTTTCTCTTTATTCCGTTTGAGTAGGTTAGCAAGATATTTCCCTGACTTATCATTATGCTCAAAGTGTAAACATTTTAATCATTATTTTTGGAATTGTACTTTAGGATAATTTCTTCTAATTTAATTTTTATTTTGTTTACTTCAGTCAATGTCTTTTCACTTGGGTTTTGGGAATATATATTATTTAATATTTTTATTTATTTTCTAACTCTTCTTCTTCTTGTTGTTTTGTGTTTATATGTGGAGAATGATATTATTTTTTCTCTTAAAACCACTTTAGCCGTTTCCCAAAGTGTTGATGCAGATATGCCTGGTGTATCATTTATTTCTAGAAAAGATGTCCATTCTGTTTTAAAATACTCATTAAATTCTTTGTCTTGCAGTAGAGATGTATTCATTCACCACCTTTGAAAATTTTTAGTATGATTTTTATTGTTGAGTGTTATCAAGATTGGTGCATGGTCTGAAAAAATAATTGGATTAATTTTTGTGTCCACTATATCGTGAATGATTGAGTTGCTTATAAGAAAGAAATCTATACGCGAGTATGTTTTATGTACTGGTGAGAAATAAGTGTAATCTCTTGTGTTGTGGGATTGTTTAGTCTCCAGCTATCGCCAAGTCCAAATTCATTCTTATACTGCTTTATTGTATCTGTAGATTGCCATGTTTTGTATTGATTTGTGTAATTTGATTTATTTAATGAAGGGTTGCTACCTGTGTTAAAATCGCCTCCAATGATGATTTTGGACTGTGGGAATGTGGACACTATTGAAAAAACTAAACAAAATATTTCATCATTGTCTGTTTTTGGCCCATAAATATTAACAATGGTCATTTCATCTATATTGTTTATAGATGCATTTATGATAATGTAACCTCCCTCTGGAACTGATATTTCTTCTTTGTTTATAATCTATAATTTTTTTATTATTATTATAATAATATGATGCACTGTAAATATGAGTATATATTGTGGAATGAAACTTCCTAATTTCCAAATGAAGTAAATGTGTTTCCTGTAATATACATATATCAGCGTTTAATTTGAGATTATTTAAATGTCTTATTTGTTTTAACTGGTGAATTGATGCCTCCCACATTCCAACTAACAAACTTTATATGAGACTGTTGTGGATGAACCGTGTGGTGGGAGGCAAAAAGTGACTGGAACACTGGAAAAGTCCTTTTGAGGCCAGTTTTATTATGCAAAGGGGCAAAAATGACTCCACAGTGCAGGAAAATCGGTTATATACAAAAATAAATCAAAGAAATAAACAAAACTATGCAATATAAACAAGAGGTTTCGCTGAAACACAGTCTATCAGTAATTCAGTGTAGCATCTGGGCCAATCAGACATACAGTTATTTGTTACATTTAACAAATCATCTCTAAAACCAGCGAGCCAGCGAAATGTGGAGTGAATGGATGAATGGATAAATCCCCCCCCCCCCGCCCAAACATCAATAAACAGGGAGTGAGAAAAAAGAAACACACTCAAATTATAAAGGTATAGATGTGGTAGTTTAAACGGGTACAGAAATACATTTTATCCATAGTGTCATGAGATGTGGTAGTTATTCTTGTTATTATTAAATCATTGTTATTTAGTGGAAGAAAAAAATATTATAGATATAACTGCATTATAGACAGCAACACAATTTACAGTCATAATAATATCGCAGATTATAAGTCAACATTTAAGTTCTAGTGGAATTATATAAATATATATAAAAATATTATTTATAATAGTAATAGTAGCTGATGTAAGGGTGGAAGTAGTGGAATCACCAGCGATAATAATAATAATAATAATAATTAGTAATACTAAGCAATGTTCTAGTGTATACATTTATTGCAGGAGGGCCCATAGATTATCTGATTTATCTAATTTATTACAAAATACATGCATACACACACACATACATCATACACACCAATATCACTCCTACCACCAATTCCACCACATCAGCAATTACAAATGATAATAATAATATTTGCATCAACAATATTAATAATGTGCAGAATTTATAAGTAACTAATACAGAAATAGGATATCCTTACAATGAGTTATTGTATAGCTATCCTATATTCACAGTATGATAAAACCTTCAATTATATATCAATCCACACTATATTCATATATAAGCAAATTACATAATTGTAGAATATTAAATAGTAATCATATTTATTCTTAAATTGTGAAGGTTTGTGTTTATATTTAAATGGGACATCAACTCAACTGGCAAACCTATTCAATATTGAATGATAAAAGCAGAGGACTGAAAATTGTGTTAAAACTGAGTAGGTGGTTTTGTGTTATTGATGCATGTTTTTCTTGAATGATATGTTCCCTTAACAAATGGAGCCATTGTGTAATTGATATTTGACATTTATTTTTCCAGTTAAGTAATATTGTTTTCTTGGCGATAGCTAGAGACAGAAGTAGAGGTATTGGATGTTTAAAAGACGGGTTAATTTGCGAAGTGTCACCCAGGAGGCACAGTACAGGGAGTGTTGGGATTGTAATTTTGAAGAAATCTGTTAATTTGTTTGTGACATTGGTCCAGAATTGAAGAACTGGTGGGCATAACCAAAATGCATGAAGGTAAGAGTCCTGTGTATGTAAACTGCAATTGGTACATCTGTCAGAAATTCCTAAACCCATTTTAAACATCTTGTATTGTGTAATATGTGTTCTATGTACAACTTTATATTGAATTAATTGGATATTTGTGTTTGTGCTAAAGATAAAAGTATTTCTGCAAATTGTTTTCCAAAAGTCCTCATCTGTACTGATATTGAAGTCTTTTTCCCATTGTTTAACTGGTGCTGCAATGTTTGTGTCTATAGATGATATTAGAGTGTATTGTTTTGAAAGTGATTTTTTTGAGTTACTAATTGTGCTAATATGCTTTAAAATTGTGGGAGGTTATGCAATATCCTTGATCCCTGTTGTGATTTTAATAGAATTTCTGATTTGTAGATAGTAATAATAGTGTTCTTTTCCTAAATTGAATTTCTGTATTAATTCAGTAAATGTAATGAAGGTGTTATCCGAAAATAGATTATGTAAATGTGTAATGCCTTTCTCCTTCTATTTAGTATTACTGTGCGGTCTATTGTTGATAGTAAAATCTGGGTTATTCCATATAGGTGAACTGATGTGTGGAGTAAGTACATGATTTGTCAGGGTATTAATTTGCCACCAAGCAGTGAGAGTTGTTTTAATCATCAAATTTGTAAATAGATTTTGTTGTTTGATTTTTTTTTTTTTTTTTTTTTTTTTTGTACATGATGGAAGGTCTGATATGGTAATGTCTATACATTTTGCTTGCTCTAACTCTAGCCACGGTTTTTGAGTAGTGTCATTTTTTATCCATTTGTAGTTGAGATGCTAAGTAATACTGTTGAAAATTAGGTGCAGCTAAACCGCCTTGAGCTTTATTTTTTTGTAGCTTTTGTAAACTTATTTTAGGGTTCTTGTTTTTCCAGTAGAATTTGTTTATTATTTGATTTAATGAAGTGAACCATTTCTTAGTTGGCTGTACAGGTGTCATGGTGAATAAATAGAGGACTTTGGGTAGTATACACATTTGTTGCAATGCGACCTATAATGGAAAGTGGGAGATTCATCCATCTGGTTAAGTCATCTTCTATTGTTTTTAGTAGTGAGATAAAATTAAGGTTAAATAAATCAGGTTCTGGGAGATCTTTATTCCTAAATATGTTATATTGTTTATTGAGAATTGTGTATTCTGTATACTAGTGTCATGTGGAGTCATATTCAGTGGTAGAATTGTGGATTTGGTCCAATTTACGGAGTAGTCTGATACAGTAGAATATTGGTTGATGAGTTTAGTTATTTCTGAGAGTGATATTTGGGGTTTTTGTACAAATAGTAGTACGTTGTCTGCGTATAAGGAAATTTTATGATTAGTGTTGTGTGATATTACTCCATAGATGCTTTCAGTTTGTCTTATTGCTGCTGCAAGCAGTTCTATAAATAAAGCGAAGAGTAATGTACCTCGCTGAAGTTGAAATGATGATGATATTAGGCCATTTGTTATGACAGAAGCTAATGGGGTGTTATATAATGTTTTAATCCAGTCAATAAAAGAGTCTCCGAATGCAAATGTTTTAAGTGTTGTATGAAGAAAGTACCAATTAACTTTATCAAAGGCCTTTTCTGCATCCATTGATATGATTATAGTTTTTTTCTTGTTTTGTTTACATATGTTCATGATATTGAATAATCGTCTGGTATTATTTGATGATTGGCGTCCTTTAATGAATCCTGTTTGATCTGGATGGATGAGAGATGTAATTACTGATTCCAGATGGGTTGCTAAAGCTTTACTTATTATTTTTAAATCTGTATTAATGAGAGATAATGGACAATAACTAGTACATATTGTTGGGTCTTTATTTGGTTTGAGTACGACTGTAATTAGTGCTGTATTCATATGTGCTGGTATAGATGAAGCATTTTTAATTTCTGATGTCAATTGCATGAATAATGGTGATATAGTCGACCAGAAGTGTTTATAAAATTCAGGTGGGTATCCATCTAGACCAGTGGCTTTATTGTTTAATAGTGAGTCCAGAGCTTGTTTATATTCGGTTTCTGATATAGATTTATCTAATAGTGCTCTTTGAGTTGAGGTTAAACTGGGTAGGGTTATATTGTTGAGGAATGAATAAGTGTCTTTGATTTTTGGGTCTTTGTCATTACTGTACAGATGTTTATAGAATGTACGAAAGGTGTCATTAATGTCTTGTGTGGTGTAGAGTGCCTTCCCTTCTGAATTTTTAA
Organism: Cirrhinus molitorella; assembly: GCA_033026305.1. Classification (NCBI taxonomy): domain Eukaryota; kingdom Metazoa; phylum Chordata; class Actinopteri; order Cypriniformes; family Cyprinidae; genus Cirrhinus; species Cirrhinus molitorella. The sequence goes on along the minus strand of CM065124.1, from coordinate 29,189,187 downwards.
TTACGGAGATTAGTGTTTTTTCTCTGTTACGTTTGAGTAGATTAGCTAAATATTTACCTGATTTGTTATTATGTTCAAAGTGTGTATGTTTTAGACATTGTTTTTGAAATGCTATCCGTTTGTTTATGATAGCTTCATAGTCATCCTTGGTTTTATTAATCTGTTCATCTGGATTACGAGAATAACTATTGTGTAATGTGTGTATTTTGTTTTCTAAGTCTTTTTCTAGTTTTTGTTCTTTTTTGTGTTTAAATGCAGAATATGAAATAATTTTTCCTCTTAAAACAACCAGACATTTTGTCGTGAATTCGTTATAATTAATTATAATATTTGGATAATTCAGAAGAATTATCTTGATGAACAAAATTCACATTACAATCAATTGACCCATTCAGCCAGCGAACATTCAGGGTAAATTCATGTGTATTCACAGAAAAACTATTTTCTGTGGTCACAGAAAATAACTTTGTTAAATACTAATGCATTAGAGCATGTAGCTTTGATCGGAAACCGTAACATTTTGCAATGCAGAATCAGAAACTCATGTAATTTGTGCACAAGAACTTTATTAACTACAGACTAACACATAACTACTCTAAACAACACACATACATACACACACACACACACACACACACATCAGGCATACATGGTAAGGCTAATGATAGGTACGGAAAGAGGGAAAGGGGAGAGTCAGAGTTAACCATCTCTAAAAACCATCAGTTTCTAGTTCAAAGCACAGTATACGATAGCTTACATCAGAACTCTGTCTAGTACAAGATATTATACTTGCATTTGACCTGGCTGTGGGACGAGGGTCTCGAGAAGCCTTTGAAACAGGTGCGGATGGTTCCATTTGATGGCTGGAGTTGCAATTTCTTGAAACTCCGAGGTTGTCCTTGAGTTTGTTGTGCTCAGGAGAATCCTCCCTCCTGGGTGAGCCCATGGTTTTGTGCGAAATGGGGTTTGCTGGCATTGTGGGACGCAACGATGTGGAGAAAGGAATGTCTGGTCGAGGACATTTCCATGATGATGAGCTCCAGGGTTAAGTGAGAACTCCAGTGTTGTAGGTTTGAGTCTTGTGATCAAAAGCCATTTCTACGGTTAGGAAGGCTGCATGTGGCTGGGCCACAGGCCCGTGGCCTTGTCATGGAGGGCCTCCACGCAACAAACAATCTGAGGATTTTCGCAGAAGAGAGGGTGGAACTGTGCATGAGCCCTTTAAAGTCTGGAGAGAGTCCCACCTTCCCAAAATGGTTCGCCCAATGAGAAGGTTGACTTTCTCAGCGGGAGGATAGAAACTGGGTCCTCATTTTATGACCCTTTGTTTCCAGAGGCATGGCATTTTGCATATGTAAATCAATAGGGGTTCAGGCCAAAAATACTCAGGATTCGTAGAACACTAATATGTCGCACTGGTATCAACATCTAAAACACACCATCTTTTAGATAAAAGACGAATTAAACGAGACCAAACACAAGAAGAAAATATAAGGGACTTTATGTCAACTTGAATGATTTATGACAGGGACGTGTCCAAATATGACACCAAATATGGCCCCTGTCACATCTTGTTCCTGTTTCCTGGCTTTTATGACACGCAGGTGTCCACATGACACCTCTGACACCTCTGACCTCCTGTTTCCTGGGTTTATGACCTGTAGGTGGCCGAATGACACTTCCAAAAATCCTGTTCCTGTATCCTATGGTTTTATGGCGGCGTCCATTTTGTGATCAGGATGTGGTTCAACCATTTTGTTTTATCAATTGTTATGAAGTGTTACAGCGGTCTCGGTTGGGCTGGTCCTTCAGGTGCTCTGGTTGTTTCACACCTTTGAATAAGAACAAGAAATGAATAAGATGAGAGAGATTGTGATCTTTTGTATGGGGAAAATAGTCTCCTTCAAACATTTATCCCTATAGCCATCAATGGCTGTTCAATAGATTGAAATGGTCAAGCGGTCATCCAAGTCAATGTCTAATTTATCTAAACATGTTTCTACATGTTCTTTGCCGAATCCCCATTGTTGCAGTATATTTTTGCACTCATGAAGGCAAATTAAGAAATGACATTGTTGAGACAATGTTTAAAAATAAAACAATAGTTAATAAAGAAAGTTCTAAGACAACTTACATGAGTTAGACATCCATGCAGACCAGTTACCTCTCTGTGAATGATGGAGTTGCTCCCACAGACTTAATGCATAGCCCTCCTGTCTGGGGTCTGTGTTGATGTGTATTTGACGTGTTGAAAAGTTATTCAGGATGTAGACGAGGATCTAAAGAAGATCTCAAATCTTCTGGTCTAAAATCATTCTTTCATCCTAAGCATCTGACTCCTTCCTGGCATCCTGTCTGTGTGTATTAGGACTACAACATGTTACCCTGGTTAACAGTGTCATACATATTGAAAAAAGTTAGCCAGGACATGACTTTTTCATCTGCATTTGACAAATCTTCTAGTCTAAAATCTTTCTTTCATCCTAATCATCTGTATTCTTCCTGGTTTTCTGGGGTTTGAACAAATTGTATTTTGTAGACACCTCAGCAGCTTCAGCTCTATTGGCTATATGTTAATGTCTCTTACCTTCTGAGCAAGAAAGGTGTCAGGGCATCCGCCTTTCCAAGGAAGATGACTGTCTTAATGTGTCTATGTTAATGGGCCACTCTTTGTTTTAGTTTGAAGACGTCCTTGTCTATGGGCTAAAAGTTGATGGCCAAGACAAAGAATCAAAGCATTAGAGGCCATACCAAACATATGGTTTATGTATCCTTCTGAAAAGGTTTGAGTCTTTCTAAATCATTTGTATGTGTGCATCCTGACACAGCTCTGTAGGAGCAGTACAAACTGATCCATGGTCTAATGTTAAAAACTTACCACAAACAAACAAGACATTTATTCGAACCATCTACCATCCTCCCTATCTAATGTCTCTCTGATAGTTAAGGTGTTTTGAAGGGTCGTGAGTCTTTTAACTGTGAAATGGTGTATTGGTTGATAAAATGTGCTCAAGGGTAGTTTTTATTAAAGTTTTCACATGCAAATAAAAACACTGCAACATTTGTATATTTCCAGAAAACTGGAAAACAAGACAAACATTTGCATGTTGGTAAACAATTATAGGAAAAAAGCTGTGAAATATTTAAAACAAAAATGTATCAAACACGTCTGTGTTAAACAAAGGCATATGATAGTTATCAAAATCTGTGTTGCAGTTTAAAAAAAAAAAAAGGTAGAGTTTGTTACTAGTTTGTCAAGTTAGAAAAAGAAAAACAAACAAAAAATATCAGATGCAGTCGTTAAGCAGCAGCATATGACGGTTGTCAAAATATAGTACTATGTACTATGTCGTAGTCTAGCATTATGATTTTACAAAAAGGTTACTGATACAAGTTACAATCTTAAAATTTAAGATGTAATGAAACATTGCAAGAAAATAAAAAGAACCGAGTATCTTACACAATGGCCACGATAGCTCTTCATTCACCGCTGACAAAAATCTGAATGAAGCTAGATCCACCGTGGTAAACCACACCCTCTCTCCAAACGCATCCATCCCTAACACTTCCATAACACTAATATATGGCACAATTCCTGATTTAAAAATAAATACAAAATTAAAATTAAAATTAAAAAGGGGTTGTTTTTAATAAATTGGTTACATTTCTTAAATCAATTAAAATGTCCTCAATATTTTTAATATTAGAGCAGAGTTTTTTTACTTTTAGGGTAATGAAACAGAATGATCTGTCCAGATCAGTGTTACAGGAAAATGTTTTGTTTATTTTAGTTATATACACTTCATTAATTTAATTGATTTATTCCCTCTTAGAACTTACTGGGCCTGTTATTATTTCAAATACACTCATGTACGTAGTTAAATATCAGGATGCAAGCAAATGCTTTTGTTTCACACTTTGATTTTCCAACCGTAAGACTTACAGACGGCTATATCGATTGAATCGCACACACGCACAGTTAAATGTCTAAACTTTTACAACATCAAACGAAATGCTTGTATCTTGTATCACGCAGTGCGATAAAATGAGAGAGGATGGTGACAAGGATCCAGAATTTGTGACGCGTCAATATGTTTTAGTTACATTTATTTACATTTAGTTACAGTTTAGTTACATTTATTTCTTCACTCAGATTATTCCAAACCTCAACACAAAATACACTACAAACGCAAATGTGTACACAAACGCAGACATACAGCTAAAATGGAACCGTGCACAAACATACATGCAAACACAAACATGCACTCAAACAAACACAAGCATACACACAAAATAGACACAAACAAACACTCATGCAAACACAGACAGGGGCACAAACACACACACACACACACACACACACACACACAAATGTAATGCAGACACATACAAATGCAAACAAACACACAAACTTAATGCAAACACACAAAATAGACACTAACAAATGCACACACACACACACACACACACACACAAACAAATAAACAAACATAATGCATACACAAACACAAATGCAAATACATACAAACATAATGCAAACATGCACACACAAACACGCACAAACACACACACACACACACACACACACACACACACACACACACACACACAAACAAACATACACGGAAACACAAGCATAATGACAAAAATGAATGCAGACATGCACAAACACTCACATAAAAGCAAAAATACATGCAAACACAAACACACATACAACCCCCTGCAGTTAAACAATTTCTTATACAAACCTTTCACAAATAAAATCTTTTAGTATGAATATCTCTACAAGATGATGAAATGCAGGTTTTCTGAATGAGAATTGTTACCAGTGTTATGGTGAAACAAGTTTATTTTGAGACCTATATGAAGTGTTTTTGGCCAAGAATCATGTCTGGTAATGCAATCTGTATGAACAGTTGTGAAAATGTGGCTTCAGTGTTGAATAAGGCTTATTAGAAATTGAAGAAAATAATAATATTTTATATATCATATCTGACTTTCTCATTAAAATGCCGCAAATTTTCTTTGACTCAAATAAAGCAACATCTCTGGAATACGTATAAGCATGTACAATGTGTGCTAAACATCTCCACTTCTGTCATGTTTGTTAGATGTACTACTCTTGTAATGCAATCACATTTGAGAACTATGATGTTCCACACTTTTGTAAAGGTTATAGAGAAAAACTTTTCCAAAACCCTTTTCCAACCTGTCTTTGATCCTGTCACAAAGACACATCATAGCCCCTAACTCAAATTGAAAATGGGTCTTGCTATTTTCTGTTATGACTGTTACACTTAATACAAACCCATCTATTACACATAAAGTTACACATTATGCGTCAAGGATACCACAGACACTATTTTCCTTGTCTGAGTCTCTTAAGATTACTCCAGTAAATAAATCACTGATGACATGCAGTTAATTCATTGAAAAGGACATGTTTTTTAGACAGCCTGCGCCAACACACGGTTAAAAGGTTAGATGTGGGAAACATGCATTGCTGCAACAGCATGTTGGCAAGATTGTCTTCATACGTTATTAAAACAATGTGGCATGAAGTTACTGTCCTCAACGGTACAGTACCCTGAAATATTGTAGCGTATCATTATTTTTGAAATATCTAAACATGTATTTAGCTTAAATATTAGTTATTTATTCTATAATGTTATTTTATAATATTAGTTTATTTAATATGTTTATATTTTTAAGAACATTTGATATAGTTTATCGTTTTGAATTGTATAACATGTATTGCACCAAACTTAAAGGACTGAAACATAGGTGAAGTATCAGTCCACATTTCAGCTGTTAGCCAGAAAATGTTAGTGAACTCAGTTTTCATTACTGAGATAATCTACAGAATGTGGAACAAGCTCACAGTAACTACTAGTTTATGTTGAATATTGTTTGGTACTGTTCCACGTTTAATGCCTCATTACTCCATTGTGAAGACACGTACTGTTTAAATTTGTGTATCTTTTTTACTATACTAGTCTCATCTGAAACCAGATCATAAAGATTTGGCTTCAGTCTTATTTGTTGCAGTATGGAAATTAAGTATGCTGTATGAAAAAAAAAAAAAAACACAATTTGTGTTGTTGTGTGTGATTGTAAAAGTTTAATGTGTGAGTGTCTGTTTTCCGTGTTCTTTGTCAAGAAAAACCATGCAGCTTTTGGCATTTGCAAACAAGACATATAATGTTAGCGAACTCTTTGTATTCTTGGCTTCGCTTTGTTAGCAAACATCAGTATTTGAATTTTTCAAAAATTGTGGGTAATGTGTGTAAATTCAACACAAGGATCTTTGAAAATAGTTTATCTTGAAAATTAAGAAATTTAAGTTCTTGTGAGTTCTTGATCTTGAATGATGCTGAAGGTTCATACAAAGGTTCAAACAAAAATACTGTGTAGCAGCTTACTTTGATTTGCCAACAAGATAATTTTAACGTGATATTTAAAAAAAAAAAAAAAAAAAAAAGTAATTTAGGAGATAATCTCACAGAATGTGCTAAAGGCATGATGTTTATGACTGTTGAAGGCGTCACATCCTCGGTCGTTAGACACCCCTTTAGGTCCTACCTACATTCACAATTTGGTATTTAAATAAGCTTTAGGCAGCACATAAGTGGAGCACAGAAGACATTCTGCATTTTCTTGTTACAATGGATACCTCTGCTCCAAACACTCCTGAAACGTCTACAAGGGTGATGTGTGTAACACCGACAAGAAGTTCTTTTGAAATGGGAGAAGATCTTACTTATCAGCACTGGGAAAGACAGATGAATGGTCTGACAAAGATTCTTCAGGAAGAAGAAGAACATTTTGTGAAACAAGATTTTTCGTTGGCTGATGAATGTACAGGACGTTTTGTTTTCGACAAAGTAAAGTGGACAGTGCAACTCTATGTTTTGGATTCTTACAAAGTACATACAACCAAATGTGACTGGCTGCTTTTGACAGCCATAGACTGGGCACGTTTCTACCATCAAATATGGAGAGAATTTAATTTTGATGACAAAAACTGGTACTTATTCCAGTGGGACGGTAAAACTCCAGGTATGCGGTACCGCGCAACAAGGCCGCCAGGTCACATATCCATATCGTCCTGTTGGAACAAAACGCTTCATGACCAAAATTTCCTTATGCTGGTAAATAAACGCAATGAGGACTCAAACTTTTTGTCTCAAAGCAGCGATGAGTCTGACTCCGACGAGTATGATCGTGACTGGCCTACGGCAGAGGAAAACCCCTTTGAATGCTGCAAAACAAGTCTATATTTTGGGCAGAGCGACATGCCTGTGTTAAATGCCATTTTCTCAACAATAGACATGTTGTTTAAGTCAAGTTTAATTTAAGCATTGCTGTATGATGTTCAATTGAGGGGATATGCATCAATATTGGATGTGCTATGTGTTATAGCGGTAATATTGTAAATACAACGATATTGTAGAGTATCGAGTCCAATTGTAAAGAGTTAAATTGTTTAATAAACAGCTATTGGATTTGAATTCCCTTCCATCTAAGAGTTTTTGTTTTATTATTTATTTAGAATGGAAAATACTGTTTAAAACTGTAAAAAAAAAAAAAAAAAAAAAAAAAAAAAAAAAACTTTATTATTGATATGTATTATAAATATTTTAATTACATTTTCAATTATCATTTGAACTTTACATCTAAAAAATATCTTTACTAAAAAAGTTAAAGTATAAACATGAAATGAATGGTATGGTACCTGTGAAATTGGCAAATTTCTGTCTGCTGACATATGTATGATATGACATTAAAACCTCCAGTCATTTAGGTTTACCTCCAGTGAAACCTTCATTGAGCCATATCAAACTCCACCCCTGTAGACCCCAAGAATAGGCACTAACAGAAAAAGTCTCTGCTAGTGACTTGGATGTATGTGACAACAGAGAAGAAGATATGTCACTATTAGTTACTATTAGTTAATAATTATTAGTTTACGACTTTCTGATTACTGCTACACTACATCAACATAACATTAACATAACAAATAACTGCTTCATCATGACCAATGTTTAAGACTTCCTAACGACAACCCCTTACACTACACAACAGGGGGTGAGGGCAGGCCCATTCGATAATACCAAGAACTGCTGTCCTCAAACTCTGCAGTAATGGTGAGCAACTTAACTCATCCAGAGCTAACAACGACACTACTGCAACATCTTGTTGACCAAAACATTATCTACATGGACCAACAGAATCAGCTTCAAGGATCCAGTTTGCCTGAGCCTGACGCACTCTGCAGTATTTCTACTAATAACATATTGTCGGATCTAAACCCTGAATCGGAAATTGAAACTAAAATTGAAATTCTGCAAGGCCTTGTCCGTCATGGACTAAAACAGTCAGTTCAGATTCTTGGAAATGGAGAGAACATTCTATATCGATTAGGGGACAAAGTTTATCTCTTGGAAAGCATTTTATTCTGAAAAAAGTCATCAGACACTGCACAAAAGCTGATGGAGCACAGATGGAGTTATGGCGCTGGTGCGGATGATCGACTGGAGTGCAACTGCGCCACCGGAAAAACATGTTTTGTAAAAGACATCGTAGACCCAATGTTTAAACAACATTACAGAGGACAAATGATTGGCCTGATGCAAAAGATCATCGGGGCGGCGAGCGATCCAAATCATGGTTGCACTGGATATACCAAACGTGAAACAAACTTCAAGAATGAAATGAAAATGGTAAGAAGCCTGAACAATCCATGGCTTGATTTGACAAGCATGTTTACCACCAGCAGAGAGCCAGTCCGTGTAACTACCAGAAAAATTCTGGATGTGATGTGAGTATGACATGGACATTAACGAGGTTCTCTGTCTGTGTACATGTGTAGCAGATCTATGTGTGTTGCTGGTTTTAAAAAATTGTGCTTCTATGACATGTGAAATTGTTGAATCACTGTTTGATTTTATATTAGAACAAAACATTATGGCCTGTAGAGATTTTCTTTTTTGGCTGGACCAAAAAAGGTCATTACTACTGTTTGTTTGCAATGTCAACTGATCACTTTCTTCAGTACTTCAATGTATATTGTTGAAATAAAAGGTTGTCTCACTCATTCTGTTCACTGAGTTCAATTTTTGACTTTTAATTGAATGATTTTGCATACACTTTTATCCGAAGCGACTCACAAATGAGGATTTTTTTTTTTGTTTTTTTTTTTTGTTTGTTGTTGACAATTTGATATAAAAAAAAAAAAAAAAAAAAAAGATACAAATAAAAATTAGGAAACAATTTTGTATCTTATATCCGATATAAACTAGGATAATATAATCATATAACGTAAATGTCATATAATGTACATTTTATTAAATCAATCAAATCACAGAAACATAGACTTTGGTTCAAAGAGGCCAGCTAACATGTCAGCAAAAACTAGGAAACAATGTCTATAATGCTATAGGTGTAAGGCCTAACAATTACAATTAGATGGATAAATAAATTAATGCTGGAAAAAGTCACGGAAACATTTGAAATTGTTCTAGCAATTTTAGGTGTACTTAGCAGGGATTGGTCTGTGGTCTTGTTAATCTACATTTAAATTATTGGCATTATGAATATTTGTATGCTTAGGCTATACTCATTAGTGTTTTAGTTACATTCGATGGAATGTTTTATTAAAAGATTTTATTAAAAATACTTAGTTGTAACTGACTAAAAAACTAATATTTAAGCTAAACAAACAATCAAGTATCATGCAGGAAACGGCAACCAAAAACACTAACTTAAATGAACAAAATACGCATTCACACAGTTAACTTTATTTAAACGTCTCGCTGATATAAAATGAAATACAATGAAATAAAAAGAAATGTATACTGACAAATGTAAGACCTGAGTACTCTCAGGTCTTTAAACAGGTATATTGAGCTGAACTGCCCAAATGAACTGTTTTGTAGAAAATCATACTTTTCATCACCAACACAGATCACAAAAAGAGTTTTTAACATTGCAACGCAGAAGGAGCGTATGCATTGCAAACAGTGTGAAAATGTAAGTGTTTTTATACTGGGGTATCTGAGTGTGTGTATAATCAGAAGTCCAACGATTTAGAGCGCTGCCATGTGTGAGCATTTTGGGATATAGATATATCATTTATTGTATTGTAGTTCCCTGGCCTAAAAGTCTACAGCATTTGAATGAGGCATTATTTACCCTTGTTCAATTTAACATCTTTGTGAAAAAAGAAAAACAAAAAGAAATGAAATATGAATGAAATATGAAACATATTTAGACCTAAACAATTATTTTCAAGAATAATACAATAAACATACGCTAAAACAGACCTGACGTGTATGTTGTAATGGAGAAACCGTTGTTGTGTTGTCTTTTGAAAAAATAGCATTAGGGTTTTTAGTTGTGTCCTCTTAAAAATCAAAAAAAGTCAATCAGGTCCTACTGCTGCGGTCTGAATATTCAGTTGTATTCATCATGAAGTAATGCACCCATCATCACCCCATTCTGTAGAATGTGCGTTGTGTTAGATAGGATGTTGCACAGTTTTTTCAATATATAAAAATTCACAATGTTTGTTTGAACCTTTGTATGAACCTTCAGCATCATTCAAGATCAAGAACTCACAAGAACTTAAATTTCTTAATTTTCAAGATAAACTATTTTCAAAGATCCTTGTGTTGAATTTACACACATTACCCACAATTTTTGAAAAATTCAAATACTGATGTTTGCTAACAAAGCGAAGCCAAGAATACAAAGAGTTCGCTAACATTATATGTCTTGTTTGCAAATGCCAAAAGCTGCATGGTTTTTCTTGACAAAGAACACGGAAAACAGACACTCACACATTAAACTTTTACAATCACACACAACAACACAAATTGTGTTTTTTTTTTTTTTCATACAGCATACTTAATTTCCATACTGCAACAAATAAGACTGAAGCCAAATCTTTATGGTCTGGTTTCAGATGAGACTAGTATAGTAAAAAAGATACACAAATTTAAACAGTACGTGTCTTCACAGTGGAGTAATGAGGCATTAAACGTGGAACAGTACCAAACAATATTCAACATAAACTAGTAGTTACTGTGAGCTTGTTCCACATTCTGTAGATTATCTCAGTAATGAAAACTGAGTTCACTAACATTTTCTGGCTAACAGCTGAAATGTGGACTGATACTTCACCTATGTTTCAGTCCTTTAAGTTTGGTGCAATACATGTTATACAATTCAAAACGATAAACTATATCAAATGTTCTTAAAAATATAAACATATTAAATAAACTAATATTATAAAATAACATTATAGAATAAATAACTAATATTTAAGCTAAATACATGTTTAGATATTTCAAAAATAATGATACGCTACAATATTTCAGGGTACTGTACCGTTGAGGACAGTAACTTCATGCCACATTGTTTTAATAACGTATGAAGACAATCTTGCCAACATGCTGTTGCAGCAATGCATGTTTCCCACATCTAACCTTTTAACCGTGTGTTGGCGCAGGCTGTCTAAAAAACATGTCCTTTTCAATGAATTAACTGCATGTCATCAGTGATTTATTTACTGGAGTAATCTTAAGAGACTCAGACAAGGAAAATAGTGTCTGTGGTATCCTTGACGCATAATGTGTAACTTTATGTGTAATAGATGGGTTTGTATTAAGTGTAACAGTCATAACAGAAAATAGCAAGACCCATTTTCAATTTGAGTTAGGGGCTATGATGTGTCTTTGTGACAGGATCAAAGACAGGTTGGAAAAGGGTTTTGGAAAAGTTTTTCTCTATAACCTTTACAAAAGTGTGGAACATCATAGTTCTCAAATGTGATTGCATTACAAGAGTAGTACATCTAACAAATATGACAGAAGTGGAGATGTTTAGCACACATTGTACATGCTTACGTATTCCAGAGATGTTGCTTTATTTGAGTCAAAGAAAATTTGCGGCGTTTTAATGAGAAAGTCAGATATGATATATAAAATATTATTATTTTCTTCAATTTCTAATAAGCCTTATTCAACACTGAAGCCACATTTTCACAACTGTTCATACAGATTGCATTACCAGACATGATTCTTGGCCAAAAACACTTCATATAGGTCTCAAAATAAACTTGTTTCACCATAACACTGGTAACAATTCTCATTCAGAAAACCTGCATTTCATCATCTTGTAGAGATATTCATACTAAAAGATTTTATTTGTGAAAGGTTTGTATAAGAAATTGTTTAACTGCAGGGGGTTGTATGTGTGTTTGCATGTATTTTTGCTTTTATGTGAGTGTTTGTGCATGTCTGCATTCATTTTTGTCATTATGCTTGTGTTTCCGTGTATGTTTGTTTGTGTGTGTGTGTGTGTGTGTGTGTGTGTTTGTGCGTGTTTGTGTGTGCATGTTTGCATTATGTTTGTATGTTTTTGCATTTGTGTTTGTGTATGCATTATGTTTGTTTATTTGTTTGTGTGTGTGTGTGTGTGTGTGCATTTGTTAGTGTCTATTTTGTGTGTTTGCATTAAGTTTGTGTGTTTGTTTGCATTTGTATGTGTCTGCATTATATTTGTGTGTGTGTGTGTGTGTGTGTGTGTGTGTGTGTGTGTGTTTGTGCCCCTGTCTGTGTTTGCATGAGTGTTTGTTTGTGTCTATTTTGTGTGTATGCTTGTGTTTGTTTGAGTGCATGTTTGTGTTTGCATGTATGTTTGTGCACGGTTCCATTTTAGCTGTATGTCTGCGTTTGTGTACACATTTGCGTTTGTAGTGTATTTTGTGTTGAGGTTTGGAATAATCTGAGTGAATAAATAAATGTAACTAAACTGTAACTAAATGTAAATAAATGTAACTAAAACATATTGACGCGTCACAAATTCTGGATCCTTGTCACCATCCTCTCTCATTTTATCGCACTGCGTGATACAAGATACAAGCATTTCGTTTGATGTTGTAAAAGTTTAGACATTTAACTGTGCGTGTGTGCGATTCAATCGATATAGCCGTCTGTAAGTCTTACGGTTGGAAAATCAAAGTGTGAAACAAAAGCATTTGCTTGCATCCTGATATTTAACTACGTACATTAGTGTACATGAAATAATAACAGGCCCAGTAAGTTCTAAGAGGGAATAAATCAATTAAATTAATGAAGTGTATATAGCTAAAATAAACAAAACATTTTCCTGTAACACTGATCTGGACAGATCATTCTGGTTTCATTACCCTAAAAGTAAAAAAAAACTCTGCTCTAATATTAAAAATATTGAGGACATTTTAATTGATTTTAATTTTTTTAATTTTTTAATTTTAATTTTGTATTTATTTTTAAATCAGCAATTGTGCCATATAATTAGTGTTATGGAAGTGTTAGGGATGGATGCGTTTGGAGAGAGGGTGTGGTTTACCATGGTGGATCTAGCTTCATTCAGATTTTTGTCAGCGGTGAATGAAGAGCTATCGTGGCCATTGTGTAAGATACTCGGTTCTTTTTATTTTCTTGCAATGTTTCATTACATCTTAAATTTTAAGATTGTAACTTGTATCAGTAACCTTTTTGTAAAATCATAATGCTAGACTACGACATAGTACATAGTACTATATTTTGACAACCGTCATATGCTGCTGCTTAACGACTGCATCTGATATTTTTTGTTTGTTTTTCTTTTTCTAACTTGACAAACTAGTAACAAACTCTACCTTTTTTTTTTTTAAACTGCAACACAGATTTTGATAACTATCATATGCCTTGTTTAACACAGACGTGTTTGATACATTTTTGTTTTAAATATTTCACAGCTTTTTTCCTATAATTGTTTACCAATACACAAATGTTTGTCTTGTTTTCCAGTTTTCTGGAAATATACAAATGTTGCAGTGTTTTTATTTGCATGTGAAAACTTTAATAAAAACTACCCTTGAGCACATTTTATCAACCAATACACCATTTCACAGTTAAAAGACTCACGACCCTTCAAAACACCTTAACTATCAGAGAGACATTAGACAGGGAGGATGGTAGATGGTTAGAATAAATGTCTTGTTTGTTTGTGATAAGTTTTTAACATTAGACCATGGATCAGCTTGTACTGCTCCTACAGAGCTGTGTCAGGATGCACACATACAAATGATTTAGAAAGACTCAAACCTTTTCAGAAGGATACATAAACCATATGTTTGGTATGGCCTCTAATGCTTTGATTCTTTTTCTTGGCCATCAACTTTTAGCCCATAGACAGGACGTCTTCAAACTAAAACAAAGAGCGGCCCATTAACATAGACACATTAAGACAGTCATCTTCCTTGGAAAGGCGGATGCCCTGACACCTTTCTTGCTCAGAAGGTAAGAGACATTAACATATAGCCAATAGAGCTGAACCTGCTGAGGTGTCTACAAAATACCATTTGTTCAAACCCCAGAAAACCAGGAAGGATACAGATGATTAGGATGAAAGAAAGATTTTAGACTAGAAGATTTGTCAAATGCAGATGAAAAAGTCATGTCCTGGCTAACTTTTTTCAATATGTATGACACTGTTAACCAGGGTAACATGTTGTAGTCCTAATACACACAGACAGGATGCCAGGAAGGAGTCAGATGCTTAGGATGAAAGAATGATTTTAGACCAGAAGATTTGAGATCTTCTTTAGATCCTCGTCTACATCCTGAATAACTTTTCAACACGTCAAATACACATCAACACAGACCCCAGACAGGAGGGCTATGCATTAAGTCTGTGGGAGCAACTCCATCATTCACAGAGAGGTAACTGGTCTGCATGGATGTCTAACTCATGTAAGTTGTCTTAGAACTTTCTTTATTAACTATCGTTTTATTTTTAAACATTGTCTCAACAATGTCATTTCTTAATTTGCCTTCATGAGTGCAAAAATATACTGCAACAATGGGGATTCGGCAAAGAACATGTAGAAACATGTTTAGATAGATTAGACATTGACTTGGATGACCGCTTGACCATTTCAATCTATTGAACAGCCATTGATGGCTATAGGGATAAATGTTTGAAGGAGACTATTTTCCCCATACAAAAGATCACAATCTCTCTCTCATCTTATTCATTTCTTGTTCTTATTCAAAGGTGTGAAACAACCAGAGCACCTGAAGGACCAGCCCAACCGAGACCGCTGTAACACTTCATAACAATTGATAAAACAAAATGGTTGAACCACATCCTGATCACAAAATGGATGCCGCCATAAAACCATAGGAACAGGATTTTTGGAAGTGTCATTCGGCCACCTACAGGTCATAAACCCAGGAAACAGGAGGTCAGAGGTGTCAGAGGTGTCATGTGGACACCTGCGTGTCATAAAAGCCAGGAAACAGGAACAGGATGTGACAGGGGCCATATTTGGTGTCATATTTGGACACGTCCCTGTCATAAATCATTCAAGTTGACATAAAGACCCTTATATTTTCTTCTAACACACTTATACTACATAGTAATCTACCATAAAACATGCATAAAACAGTTACAAAAACAAAAGACAAAATACCTGAACAGTCATAATATACATAGTGATATGGCATAGTGATGGGCTATGCGTGTTCGTTCACAGAAAGGTTTGTCTGTGAATAAATGGGGAAGAGTCCATTTCTATGAGCATAAGGTCTTTCCTATGGGGAAAAGTAAAAGTTGCAGTCTGCCTGCATACTTCAGCGTCGTAAACTGAGGTTATCAGTGGTTTCTACAGCAACTGAGTGTTATTTGCTCTGGGGGGTTGAAAACCAGAACTCCACATTTCACTGGCTCGCTGGTTTTAGAGATTATTTGTATTAACTGTATGTGTGATTGGTCCAGACGCTACATTTCTTCCTCTACATCTTCATCTCTGGATTGTGGCCTACACATCCACTGCGTCCCACAATGCCAGCAAACTCCATTTCACACAAAGCCATGTGCTCACCCAGGAGGGAGGACTCTCCCGAGCACAACAAACTCAAGGACAACCTCAGAGTTTCAAGAAATTGCAACTCCAGTCATCAAATGGAACCATCCAGGCTTGTTTCAAAGGTCAAACAGCCAGGTCAAATGCAAGTATAATACCTTGTACCAGACAGAGGTCTTATATAAGCTATCGTATACTGTGCTTTGAACTAGAAACTGATGGTTTTTAGAGATGGTTAACTCTGACTCTCCCCTCTCCCTCTTTCCGTACCTATCCATCCCCTTTAGCCTTACCATGTATGCCTGGTGTGTGTGTGTGTGTGTGTGTGTATGTGTTGTTTAGATTAGTTATGTGTTAGCCTGTAGTTAATAAAGTTCTTGTGCACAAATTACATGAGTTTCTGATTCTGCATTGCAAAATGTCACTTTATAATTTCCGATCAAAGCTACATGCTCTAATGCATTAGTATTTAACAAGGTTATTTTCTGCGACCAAGAAAATAGTTTTTCTGTGAATACATATGAATTTACCCTGAATGTTCGCCGGATGAACGGATCAATTGATTGTAATGTGAATTCTATTTCATCAAGATAATTCTTCTGAATTATCCAAATATTATAATTAATTATAACGAGTTATGATTAATTATTGATATTTCCCCTTTGAGCTAAATCATCACACCAGTTACCAGGCACGCTCACGCCACTACCTTACCCTCTTTCACAGGTGAGTGTAAAGGCTGCCATCTTAACCCGGTGGCCCCGCCTACAGCCATACCATCTCACAGGTAAGTTTTTGTATTTTAAATACAAAAACTTACCTGTGAGATGGTATGGTATACACACACAACTTAAACATTCATAGACATGCCACTGCTAAATGCATCACAAACACATCTCTCTCAAAACATAACAAAACACAAAGGAATAACCAGACATGCATTTTGTTACAGATGAGGAAATGGAACAGTCCAGTTACGTCAACAGGAACATACCAAGTAAGAGAATGACACATATGAATAAACGGGAATGATATGAATAAAAATATATTGCACTGCACTTTATGTCCTGTGATTATTTGTAAGTATATGACCAATTTATAAATAATAACCAAATAACAGAACATATACAAGCTTTTAGACAAAACACACACAATCTCAAACATTTAAACTCAAAAGTCCACTCTACTATATTATGTTATATGTGTATGTGTGTGTATGAGGGAACGTGCTCCACAGTCCATGTATTATCATGGAGTATCTCCAGAGACATTAATTAATGATTTAGAAATTAATCAGATTTAGATTTAGAAATTAATTAATTAATCATCCGGAGGCGTTGGATCCATTTGCGACATGCTTTTATTAAGCAAAAACAGCGTGAAACAGGCAGAGTTCGGCAACGGCAGACTGGTGTGGTGTAGGAAATCCAAACGGGAAACGAGAGTCCAGGCGAGAGGTCGATAAAGGCAGGCGGCAGAACGATAACAAACAATAAACAGTCCGGTCGGCAACAAAAGGCAGTCAGAATAATAAACGCTCAGGATTGATAGTAGACTATACAAAACTTCGCGAGGAACCGGCCGCAAAAGCGGCCCTAAAATGGCCGACAGAGAGGAAGTGCCCGGAAGGGACCCGGAACCGGAAGAGAGCGTCCCAGGTACGGGGAGAGGGAAATGTAGTTCATTTAAAGTCCGGAGAAGGTTCCCGCTGGCGGCGGTTAGAGGGAGCCACAGAGACCATGTTTGTGACAGATATTCTATTTTACATAGATATGCTAATTAGCAGAGGTGGGACCAAGTCATTGTTTTGCAAGTCACAAGTAAGTCTCAAGTCTTTGAATTCAAGTCTTGAGTCATGTCCCGAGTCAAGACAGACAAGTCACAAGTCAAGTCCCGAGTCAAGACAGGCAATTCCAAATCGAGTTGCAAGTCCTAAACAAGTCATTAGTGCCGTTTGCCCAAATTAGTGTCTCTTTATTAATTACTACAGTAAATTTAAAGTCAATAATAGTCTATAATAAGAATAATTGCAAAGATACAATAATTAGTGGGGTTTTATTGATGTACAGTATGAAAAATACAGTGTTGGTAGCATAATCTGATGGGTAGCATTATTTGTTAGAACACCGGCCAGACGCATCAGTCCAAAAAGAGGACATATGGTCACCCTAATTATGTGGATAAAAAAAATAAATAAATACAAGCGCTCACTTACCGAGTCCCTCTCTGGCTCTGTGACAAAAGCTGCGCTAATCTTACCATCGTAATCATATGCTTCAGTAACCAGCTTATATCGATCAGAACTCTGTAGTTTTTTTTGGAAGATATAGCCATAAAGACTTGCCGAGTCACAGGGTTCAAGTCCAAATCAAGTCTCGGGTCATTGCTGTCCAAGTCTAAGTTGAGTTTCAAATCTTTTTTGATTATGTCAAGTCAAGTCACAAGTCATTAAATTTATGACTCGAGTCATGCGACTCGAGTCCACAACTCTGTTAATTAGTGATATGCAACTATGTTCCTATATCTACATTTATATACATATTTGCCCGCATATACATATTAGAAAAAAGAAAAGAAATGAAAAGAAAAAAAAAAAAACATCCATCTCCAAACCTGTCACAGTTACGTGTACTTAAGAGCGCACAACGTCGAGGAGTACAGAATCCAGACACAAAAACACACATAACATCCACGGAGGTAACACGTAGAACAGACAATCAGGAAACAAACAGAACAGGCTTATAAAGAGTGCCAGATAGGGGGCGGAAACAGGAACAAGACCAAATATGGACAAACAGGAAACGGGAAAAAACCAACATGAGTTCATAACATAACAAAACCAAGTCTGATTTCTAATTGTTTTACTTTTACTCCCCATTTATATACCAAAAAACAAGTACCGAGACATAAGTCCGGTTTTCTCTTCACAACCAACATAACATAGAAGACATTAGTGACTTGACATTAGTGACTTTAGTGACAATTATATTTTTGATAGAGGATTGATGGAACGTTCCTTATTATTCAAATGCTTTTTGCTGGCAACTTGACGATTCTATATTTCTATAGCCGAGATGGTGAACACGATGAAAGGTGATCTTCTGGAATCTTCAAGTTTGAGTGCATGAATTCTTTTATTGCGTCTTCTGGGTTGTCTTGTATTTGTTTCGATATACCTGAAAAAATTAGGTTGTCGCACATACTGAGCACTGAAGGTTTCATTGTTTCTTTCATTTGTTTATTTTCCTCAGTGATTTGGTCCAGTTGTTTTGTGATAGTTGTTATCTTGGTTTGCAGTCCTTTATTCTCTTTTTGCAATGACTCAGTTTGCGTTTGACTTGAATTCCAGACTTGCCTTTAGGTCTTTTATGTCTTGATGGAATAGTTTGAGAATTGCATGTTCTCAGATCACATGCCTGCTCGACATCATGGGCATTTGATATTTTTTTTTACTCTGAGTCAAAGTGTCGACACATGTGGTAGTTAACACAGATGCCTTCAAGACTGATTTGCTCATGCTTCTCATGACAGCCCCTCCCTGGTAGATTCACCTGAGGAAGGACCTTCTTTTCAGGGGATGGGCACCATTTGGCATCCGCGCCCCAATCTGTTGAACCTACACGTGTGGCTTCTGAACAGGACGCAGTAGGTCTCACTGGCCTTTCCCAGGCTGTGATGGACTTTATCACTAAGACTAGAGCCCCTTCTTCGAGGCAGCCTATGCTCTGAAGTGGGGTCTGTTCCCAAGAGGACCCACAGAGATGTTCGGTTGGAGTTGTGCTTCCTTTCTGCACGAAAGTTGGAGCGGAGGTTGTCCCCCTCCACTTCATAAGTGTATGTTGCGGCTGTTATGGCATAACATGATGCAGTGCATTGCTTGTCCTTAGGGAAGCATCACCTGATCATCAGGTTCCTGAGATGTGCGAAGGGGATAAACTGTCCTAGGCCACACCTCATCCCCTCTTGGGATCTCTCCGTGGTCCTCCTAGGCCGATGGAGAGCTCCTTCACTTCACTTCTGACCGAGCTCACCTCTGTCAAGAGGGTGGGGGATAGGGCTGAAACGATTAGTCGACATTTTCGACAACTTCGACAATAAAAATTTGTCGACAAATATTTTGTTGTCGAGTAATCATCTGATCTCATATGACCTAATGTAAGAGCCTGCAGTAATGTGGTTTGACCAGTGTGGCGCTGTAGCACAGGCTGTAGAATGCGATTCAAGAGCAAAAGAGAGCGCTTCAGAGTGTAACAAAAGTTATTAATTTAAGCACAATAAACTATGTATAATTAATGGTTATTAATTACACATACTTTATACACTTCTCTGAAACAGCCGAGTCAAAAATAAACCGAACTAATGCCCTCGTCCAGTGAGCATTAGCCGCTTTTATTCTAACTCTAAGAAAAATCAACTTCCTAGCCTTGAAAATTAATCTTTCCCACTGTAATTGGCTAAGTTACAGGACTGGATCAGTTTTGTAACGAAATCAAAGCAGTTTAAGTGACGTGATGTTTGTGAGCAAGGAACACAGCAATAAATTCATTTGTGAATACAAAATGCAGGTTTATTGAATACGTAAAAGGGGAAAATAAACACTAGCTAGCAAATAACGAACACTAAACAGACACACATAAAGCAAAGCAAGAGAGAGGGAGAGAGAGAGTGAGTGAGGAGGAGAGAGAGAGTAGACTGGCAATCTTTTACATCAGCACAACCAAATCATCAGAAAAACCTGAATCTCCTTGACCTACAAGGGGCACAGCTTCCTTATTGCATCTAATAGTTAAATGGTTACTTGCATAATGGTTTCCTTTTGTGTGGTGCTTACGCAAGGGTCCAGATGCCATCTCAAAGGTAGTCCTGATGATGTAATGGAGATGGAGCCTTCGTTGTTCCATTGATCGGCTGATCGGATGGTTACCAAGGGGCTGAGGTGTAGATGCCAGGATAGAAAGAGAGAGTTCGGCCTCATGCTGGGGGAAACCGCATGTGGCTGGGCCACGGGTTTGCCCCACGGCCTTTCCGTGGAGGACCTCCACGATAACTATCTGAAGATCTTTCGGAAGAAGAGGAGAAGAGAAGAGAGAGGGCCGGAACGGGGTGTGAGCCCTTTAAAGTCTGGACAGAGTCACACCTTCCCAAGTAGTTCCGACCAATGAGAAGGCTGGCTTTCTCAGTGGGAGGTTTGAAACTGGGTCTTCGTTTTATGGCCCTTTGTTTCAGAGAAATGTCAGTTTGCATATTTAAATCAATAGGGGTTCAGGCCAGAAATACTAAAGATTATTAGAACGTTAATATGTTGCACCGGTATCCGGATCTTCTACACAGCATCTTTCAGAAAATCTACATACGAGTCAAAAGAAACCAAACATGGCATATACTGTATGCGGTTACATTAGCATTCTGTCAAGACACAAGCATAAAACGGTTATAAAGTAAGAAATTTAAAGTAAGGAAGACAAAGGACATGGACAGTCGTAATATACACACACTGATATATGGGCTATGTGTCTTCGTTCACAGAAACGTTTGTCTGTGAATGAAATAGGGAAGAGTCCATTTCTATGAGCATTGTGTCTTTCCTATGGCGGGAAGTGAGTGAAGAAAAACAGTCTGCCTGCATAGTTGCAGATTCTCCTGCATAGTTTTACATCGTAAACTGACATTATCAGTGGTTGCTAGAAGCGTCCTGGATGAGACTTTGTCACCCATTGTTGGGTTGGGTGAGGGGAAGTCTGCTTCTTTGTTAATTTAATAAACCACTGATTTGGTTAAATCTAATGAACCATTGTCTGATTGGTCCCTACCCTACATATCCCCCCCCGTCAAACGTTGTTGTCCATCCAATAGACAACAGCGATCGACGTTAAAGGGGTAGAGCGATCAGACATGCACCTGCCATTCATGGCTGGAAGAGAACGTCAGGCATCGTAGTGATGTAAGTTGTAGCAAGGTGCGGGTCCTTGAGCGTGTACAGCAGTTGTTGGGGCCATGTCACCTGTCATCCTGATGTTGGTCTAGGTCAGGTGGTTGGTTCAGGTGCTGTTATCTAGTAGGCTGTCTTTAGTGCCTGCGGTTTGGAATAGCTGGTTGGGCTCTCACTTGTGAGAGGGCAGGTGGTTCCTGGGGTCGCAGGGAATCTTTAGGGAGATTTGTAATGTGAAGAGAGTTCAGGCTGCGCTAGTGAAGGTGGTAGGAGGGCAGCAGGTGTTTGTTAGCCCTCTGTTCTGCTCGAACTTCACCAAAAATCTGATGTTAACAGTGTCACTTCTGTCTTGTAGCGTCACTGACTTGAGCTTGCCTGATTTGTGTTGGTAGGAGTTTTGTTGCTGGGCATGTGAGCTGTTGCTCGGGCCAACATTGTCTGGCTGCTCCTGGGGTGTCGACTGCTTTGCAGGATGCTCCTCCTTTGGAGGAGTCTGATGCTGTGTTGCATTGTGCAAGGAGTCAGCAGTTTGTCCCTTTCAATATTTGTCACTTGAGTTTGTTCAAGGAGGTCCTTTGCTAGTGTTAGCAGCTCCTGTAACTAGGTGTGTCCAGCTGTCCACATGCAGCCTCCATTTGGCACCTGTGTGAAGGTTGTGGGGGAGGATGTTGTGGTGGACTGCTGTAGGACATACCATGGGGTACATAGGATGAGGATATCCTTTTGCATGGCTTCTCCCAGTGGTGTTTTGTACCTGGGCTGTCGCAATGGCAACAGTGTCACGCGGGTCTTGTGTCTCTATGTCCAGCTGCTCTCCTTGTTCCGCAGCGGTCTCAGACCTTAAAAGTTAAGCTTTTCGGGTCTCAGTCTCTAGCCGATCTGTGGGGCATTGAGCATGTGTCTGCTCCTTGCGGGACTTTGTTTGGTGACCAGTGAAGTGAAGTTGTTTTACTCTCTGGTTGAGACCCATAAGGTGGCTAAGGTGGTGATGGCCTTGTTCGGCCCAAGGTAGCTGTAACTCTGGGTCAGGTGTCATTGGTCCCCTTCTCTCCTTGTCCAGTGGCATTTTCCTCAGGTGCTGTGGGGTTTTCTGCACCCCTGGGCAGAACAGTGTTCCTCACACTGGCTAGTCAGTGTTCAGGTCGCCCATCTGGGAGGATAGGCCGAGCATCTGTGAAGTGTTGCCATTTTCACAGTGAGGGTAGAAGTAAGAGACTAATGCACCACCCTGAAGAGTCCGGAGTTACAGGCTTAATGGTTCAGCTAGCGATATAACATACAGCTTGTTGTTTCAGGCATGGTTTGCTAGTGAAGTGTCTTCTATGAGTAATGCATTAACTGTGGATGTTAGGGTGCTAATATTTTGCGGTTCTGAGAATCGCTTTTGTATGGCGTAGCTGAGATCTAATAAATGACTTAAGATGGTTCTTATGGTCAAAGTATTTCTCAGAATCTCCTGATGGCTAGCAACAGGCTGAATCTCATATAATGTAAACGGGAAGGAGGACAGTTTCCTATTTGGATTATGCTTGTTACCATCGTGCCTGAACCACAGTTATGCCCTTGTAATCACTAAGATTACTTGTGTAGGAGGGTCACAGAACTCGGTGCGCCCATGGAGAATAAGCAGAATCACAAATGAAAGTGCCTCTGGTTCCCCCTAGCTCTATGGAGAGGTGAGACGACTCTTGAGTAAAAGAGGGGGATGTAAATAACTCAGGTAAGTAATAAATGAGAGCATAGCTGAGTGCTATCATCATTAGGAGAAAACTTAAATAAGTGATTCAAACAATGCAGTGGCCAGAAATTGGAAAAAACTCAATAGCACTCTTGATTAACTATTGGGTTTGCTTTGATCCTCACCATAGCTGGTCACTGCTGCTGCATGTTCAAGACCATTCTATGGGTGTGTCCTTCCATAAAGTTTAGACAAAGTGCTATTAACGGTTCCCTATATCTATAAAATTCTTCTCTCCTTAAACAGTTTACATGTGATTAAATTTAGATTTAATTAAGTAACTGCAGATTTAGTTGAAGCACGAGGGGATACAACTAAAATAGTGAAGGTGACTTAGCTGAGAAGACTTAACGTGAGGGACTAAGTAGTAAGGGTTCAGGAACAGTATATAAATAAATATATTCCAAAGTATATTTATATATACATATAGAACACTTTGCACTGCATGCCTACAAGCTGTAGTTAAAAGCTTCAAGTGAATGAGGGTAACTGCTAGCTGTTGACGCTATTGGTTAACTTAGCCTAAGCTAAATCTGGTCCTTGTTAGCTTGACCGGCTCAGGTGATGTGCTTACAATCTGGTGTCATGACGTGTGCGTTCTCTGGAGTTTTTGTGTCCTTTGACAAGTCTTTGTCATGGGAAACAATGCACATTAATGTCAATTTGAACAGAGTGTAGCAAATGTCTGTAGGCTTTGGAAGGCTAGTCTGTTAGCAATTGAGTCTTCTGTTTAAGATTTCAATTCAAGTGGCCAAATCATAAATTCACTGTCACACACTTGCTTCTTTCCAGCATGTGTTTCCACCTACTTAAAATGTGAGTCCTGTGCTGACTTGCGCTGAGGCCCTGCCGGGGCCTTCAGGTGCTAACTTGATCCTTTGAGTTTGGTAGATCAGTGTCATTGAGGTCTTATGAACCCCTTTCTGAGGTGGCCTTGTGGTCGCGAAAGGCTCTCGGTGTCAGGTCACACAGTTGTTGCACAGGCATTGAGTGGGGCAGGCCAGAATGCCTAAACCGGTGACTTACAGACGGAAGGCTGTTTGGAGAAAAAGCTTGCAAAGCCGGTGTCCTCCTCCTTCGCAGGTTCTTTATGAGCTCCGAAGTAAGCTTGTTGAGGTCTGTGATGGGGAAGTTTCATGCCGGCCCTGTTTGGTGGCTAGGGCAGCAAAAAGTTCTAAAGTTCAGACTGTAGGTCTGCAGTTTCCTTCGTGCTGGCTTGTCTTAGCAGCTGGTAGTCCTACTGGATGTGTCCTGGCTGTCAAACCAGGAAGTGTTGCACCTCTAGGCGAGAAGTGACCCAGAGCAGACAGTCTATCTTGGTAGTTCAGGACTGCAATGTCTCAAATGTCTCACCAGTAGGCCTGGACACATTGTCTCCTGCAGGTTTTGTTGTGAATGCAGGGATGTCTCATTTGGTTGAGATCTTTGAGTGTCACTTCATGTGCTGTTTCCGGGCTCATCTGAATGAATCCTTTTCCTTCTGTCACTGCTGAAGTTTTCAGGAAGTTGACTTGTGGGGTGTCAGGTAGAAGGGTTTGACTCCCCCCTTTTGTGTCTTGTACGGGGGTGAGTTGGACTGCACTGCTGGATCTGTGACGGCAGCAGGGTGTCTTTTACTTGAGTCCATGCACAGTCTGTAAGACTGTTTCAGTTCTCTCTGGACCATGTTGAGCTCCTTCCGAAGGTTGCAGAATTGCTGAGACCAGGTTTGGACTTCAGCTCTGGCTGCATGCAGAGGGTTTCTATGGCCGTAGCTCTAATGTCTCTCACATTAAAATGTAGATATATATACATATGTGCTATTTTGACAGCGATTCGTGTGGAACTGTTCTCTTTCCAAGTCTTTTCCGGTGACCTTTTCAAGCTGTTTCCTGTGTCCGGTAGCTGTTAGAGCCTCCTGAAGACTGGCGATTTCTTCCTGTTTCTCCATCTTGTCTGGTTCTTTGAATCTGTTCTGTTCCTTCTCGTGCTGGGCAGGTGTCAGTTCCTGGTTGTCCCGGCTGGGCGTAAAGTGTCCATTTGTGTCACCGTTCTGCTGTTCCTTTCTTGACTGTTGCAGGACTTTGGCTGCTTTAGGCTGAAGGATGTCCATTGCAGTGCTCTGCCAGGTCTACAAGGTGGTACTGGCAGATGGCAGTGCTAGCTGTCTGACACACTGGGTCACTTGTGGAGACACAGGAGAGAGAGGCAGAGGGCAAATGCAAGTACAGACAAAGGTGGTAAGCTGTCCATTTGAATAAGGGTTCTGTAAGCCAGATAATGTGTGAATAGCCGGTGAGGGACAGCTAGTCTTGAGATTTTGTGCAGGTGACCACCAAGAGGTTTGAGTAATTTTGCATGGGTCAGCTAATGACTGTGCTGTACGTGTGGTACGTTATTACTCAGCGCACTGATGGTTCTTAGTGTTGGTCATTATGAGAGTATCAAAAATAAAATGAAATAAAGGCAGGAAGAGAAAGAAAGAGAAAGAAAGGCTTTCCTTATTTAGTTTGAGCTAGGAAATATGATTAAAGCAGTTGTCACTTGTGGGTGAGGCTGCATTAGGCTCATAAACCTAGGGTTAGATTATTAGCTAAACTAACACACACTAAATACTACGAGGTCAGAAAGACAAAAGAAACAAGGGGAAGCGTTTCCCGTTCTGTCTGGCACCTCCACTGTGTTCGGCAATCAATGCATTTTCAGCATACAAGGCCTGGCCTTGAAGATTGCGAAGGGGCAGAGAGGTAACACAGATTTAGGGCTGCTAATATCCTGCATACTCTTTAGGGGAACAACAGCGGCTACACTGCTGTAATCCCACACAAGGAGGGAAATTAGTGATGGTAAAAATAACTAAAGTAAGGTAAAAGTCGAGGTTAGAAATGTCCTTATAGCTCCAGAAGACTGAGGGAAAGTTAAATAGGCAGCCTGATTTAATTACATTTCTAATGTAATTCAATTCAGGGTAGCTGAATAGGAATTTGCCCTGGCTAAATGAAACACATCTAGATGAAATAAGGAATGACCAAAAATCTAATTTTAGACAACACTCCTCCCAAAAGGAAAAGGGTATATGGTTTTCTGCGGAGGGTGAAACCAAGTGTGAGGGAGTGTTCGTTTGACTGGTTTTATCGTGCCCGGGTCAGTGTGTGGCAGGTTGGAGATGGGCTTCATGTGTTGGTAGTCCAGACACCTTCTACCTTCTCACGTCATGTCATGCTGCATGCTGGCCATGGATGCTGCCTGTTTAGGTGGCTTGGGTGTCATGGTGTGTTGTGGGCATGCTATGCTTTCACCCCCCTTGTCAGTGGGGGCAACACAAGCTGTGGCGCTGTGGTGCCTTCAGGGACATATTGAAGCATGATGAGTCCCACATTAGCATGTATGTGAAGTCCTTTGGCATTGTAAGGCATGGAGCATAAGTGAGCTTGGAAGTTAGGATCGGGTGGCTGGAGGGGTTTGAGAGGTGGTTTGTTTTGAAACCTTAGTCTGGTGTTAGAGGCTTACAGTCCATTTATGCCACTCAGTCCTTAGGTGTCTGACGTGAGAGCATGACAGCAACAGTCTTTTGGCTGGTCAGTGGTGACCTTGAGTCCTGGTGGAAGTTGAGACTGTGTTCTAGTTTTAGATGGGATTTCACTTGTGTAGGCCCCTTGATGTTGTGGGCCCAGTCGAAGGTGATCTCTGTAGACTGACAAGTGTCTGTGACTCTGGTCTGAATCATGTGTCAGGAGATCGTTTCCCCTGTAGTCCAGCTGCTTTAGGCTGTGGTTACATCAGGGGAATCTGAAAGTGGGAAAAATCAATAGCACTAGTGATCACAGTGGCGTTCCCACACTCTGGTTGGTCGTGGCTGCTGCGTGTTCAGCTCCTTCCTCGGCCAAGCCATGTGTGGGGCACCGCGTGAAGTGTAGTCAGGGTGCTATTGAATATTTTCCTCAACTATAAGTTCTTGTGTTGAGCTCCACAATCCCTTCTATCTGCGTGCACATGGCTGAATTTTGTTCCTAACTATCTCCTGTTGAAGTTGTGAGGTAGTTTGGATGGAACTAGAGTGCTGCTTTAACATTGTCAGACTGTTGGTTGGCATCATCGCTGAGGGTGGTCGTAAGCAGGTACAGCCAGTCTTGTGTGGTTGCTTCAGCTGCAGATGTGTTGCAGGTAATCACTACATTGTGGCCCCCCCCCCCGTGGGGTTTGCAGTGAGTGTGGAGATGTTTCTAGCCAGCTTATCAAAGTCTTTGAGTCATGCCATGGCTGGTGGCCAGGGTCCTTTGAATGGGCTCCCACCTCCCTTGTTGCTGATGGGGGCTATTGGGGTGCTGGCTGGTGCAGTCCTTAGCAGAGGGCTCTCACCTCTGTTTCCTTTGAAGAGCCTTTTCAGTCTATGCTCTCATTTAAGCTTGTTGCAGCTTATCATACGGTCCATCTCAGGTTTCTTTTCAGTCGTTCTCTGCTCACTGTCTACGTGGATGTCCGTGTACTTGCAGTCCTTCGCATTCTCCTGTAGCTCTTTTGGTCTTGTGCTGGTCCTTGGTCTCCTGTGTTGTGGGCTGGTGTAGCTGGCTTTGAGCTTGTCTGGCTCCGCTGAGCCACCTTGGCCTGGAGCTTTAGCTCTGCTGCTGCTTGCTCCAGATTAGCGATGTCTTTTCCACTCAACCTTGCTTGGATGATGACGTTGTAGACCAGTTCCCTGGTGATCATGGCCAGCTCCTTGTAGCTGTGGCTCTGGATCAGGTTGGGGCTATCGGCCGATTCTGTTGATCATCCCGCTGTGCTGGCTGAGGTACTGTGGATCGCATTGGTCATGGTGCTCGGCCAGGCATCCAGGTGGTCCCAGTGGTCTGCAGGGCTGGATGCTTGGGCATACTGTCTCACTGGTGGCGAGAGAAAAAACAGCACAACACAAAAGGACACCAATGCAAGTATAGATGTATTTAACAAGCTACGCTACCATAAGGTTTAATTGGCTGTGCAATTTGCTTAACTGATGCAGTCAGTAAGGGAGGATGCATGGGGTGGACATGCGTCATCTTGTCTACAGTGTGCAGGTGGCAGTGTACTGCAGGAAGGTAAACTGAATAATGATTGTGGTGGGTGTGGTAGCCGAGGGGGTCACTTCCTGACTCTGTGGCTGCACTGTTTGCAAGTCTATTATTCAGTTTCTCTGATGATTCTCACTGGTTTGGTATCTATGCATAGGGAAAACAAACAGAAGAAAATGAAAGAACAAAACAAAAGAAGTAAAAATAAAATAAAATAAAATAAAAACAAAATAAAAATTTGACCAGGAGGGGCCGGAAAGGTCGAACCAAGGTTAACATAGAGGGAAAATTTGGGAAAAGCAGGGGCTAGACTTTCTACCATGGTTTTGTCAGGGCCTTCAGAGAGGGGTTGAGGTATAGTGCCTAGGGATGTGGAAAGGGAGATAGCAGGCCTATCAGACGTATCTGAAGCATAGAGGTTCTCTAGTACTCTTTGGGAGCTTAGATTGAGTAAATAGGGCTTAGGTGCTATGTGCTGGCAAGGTGGTGAGTTGAGGTCAATCTGGTGAAATCCTGTGACCGAGCCATCCCCAGACCACCCCCCCCGACACACAACTGCAGGGACCTCAGATCACTCCCGCTCACAGCACTCGGCAGCGATCGCTCATACAGCCTTGACCTTTTGCACAATGAGCCGCACTCAAGTGAGGGAAGGTCAACGACCAGCTGACACAGCCAGGTTTCGCCTGGGGGATCTGGAGTTGCATAGGCCGGCAAAGTGGGGGCGCGCTCCCCACTAAGATGGGCACATGATGCATGGAACCACCCCAGGGTAATTAACCAAAGTTGCCCTAGTGTGTCAGTTGATATGGTTGATACAACACTTGAGGTACCACATTGCTGATGTCGGCTGCGGGTCGCTTTCCGGAGTACAGGGGAAGGAGGTATCTAGGGCACCCCCCCACTCGGGTGCGTCCGGCAGATGACTACGGTCCCCGGGCCCCACCAGCCGACGCTTCACCACCCAGGCACAAAGGAGGGCTTCCTAATAGGACACACTGAGAGAAGGAACAAGGGTTAAATGATAAGATAAGTAGCTTGATGCTAATTGTTGAGGGGGTAAGAGATTTCATTCAAAGGCCACTAGTGAACTAGCTACTTTGAAGAGCAACATTATTTGAGCTACTGTAATCCTACACCCTAGGAATGGGAAATGAGAGGGAAGTAAAAATTAAAGTTGACTTTAAAATTAACTTCATGAGGGGTAAATCGAAATCAATAGAAATAAAAGTAGATGAGAGATGTCCTAATTGCTTAGGGAACATCAATGGAAATAGAGCATAAACAAATGGGTTTGGGTTAGACTTAGATTTTTTTTCTAAATGAAATCCATTGTGCCAAATGATTATTCAGGCTAAACCAATTAAAATAGAAAAACAAAATCCCAAAAGCAAAATAAAATCCTAAATTAAACTAAATAAATGAAGGAGGGGGTAACAATAAAGAAAACAAAACAAAAAATAAATAAAAATAGAATAACACGGATAGACCAGTAGTGGAACAACAGTGTTGAGACAGACAGAGAGTGAAACTGAGAACGGAGGTGTGGCTAGAGAAGACTGGTTACATTTTACACTCACACTGTGTCTAAATTAGCCAGATGCTAATAGCTATCAGTTGAGGTAAAAGGCGTTAGCTTATCGGCGTGTGGATGTGCTAACGAGTTAGCCTATGCTACACGCATGGATCTGTTTACATGCAGGTCTGTGACGTGGGCGCTGACGTGAGTTTGACTGGGGAAAGAAAAAAACAACAACAATGGTTTTCCATGTTGCTAAGGAGACAGATGTAATCTCACCCCCCAGTGTGCACAAAGCTTGTGGGTGAAGGGTGCGAGCACATTTCTAGAATCTTGTCAGCAGTCAGTCCTGACGCGACACACACAACTTAATTCCAAAACTTCAACAGCAGGCTCGCGTCACAGACCGTGGTGGAAGGCTGATTCTGTCGAACCAGTGTTCCACCAGTCAAGCAATGTTCATATTCATCACGTCAATGACCTTGACTACAATGAGACACATCTGTAAACGGAATATCTTACTGGAAAAATGAGCACGTTCATTTTTCAAACACAGTTTTGCGCTGGGATTTCTTTGTCAGCGAAATACATTTTTAAAACGCTGTTCTGATTACAACGGTCTTATGCAATGTATAGAACGTGAAGATTGGAGTTTCCTCACCCAATCTCAGGCATGTACTTCCATGCCTCACAACACACTGTGATTAAGGCTTAAGTTTATCGTGAGAGCGCTCTCGCTTTAACGAAGACTTAAATAATCACTGTTGACAAGAATTGATATCCAAAGTGACGTCAATGCCCAAACCGAATATGGTAATTCAACTGGATTCACCAGAACCTGATGTTTACAGCATTTGACGTCAATTTGATACCAATTCTAATCACAACGCGGGTGGCAAAACTATTGATCTCAGCAGATCTCACAAGCAGCACGCGAGCTTTGCCTTGCGCGGCGTGCGGTCGGATGAATTTTCTGCGCGGACACAGAGTTACATACTATCATACATACAACAAACACACGACGGGGTTTTCACCGTCACACCTTTAACTTGATCAAGATTTGATATCAAATTTCCATTTACATCGTCATCTGTCGTCTGATTCATTTTACATTAAAGTACACAAAACCAGAAACAACATCCTCAGCCTCGTCTAACTCAGAACAGTTTGTCATCTATTGTGTGCTATATTAAAGTTAATAAAGCAAGAACAACATCCTTCCTGTCATTAACAGTGACTGATTTTCTGGATAGAAAGACTCAGTCTGTCTCAGCGCAGATTAACTGCATTCATTCTTAAAACAAAACGAAAGGAGCGGGTCTCATTTCGCTCGGCGCGCGTTACACACAGATGTAGACATGGAATGAACTTATACTGGGTTTGCTCACAAACACGTTTAAAACTGCCCGCATTCTCCACCAAAAATGTAACAAAAGTTATTAATTTAAGCACAATAAACTATGTATAATTAATGGTTATTAATTACACATACTTATACACTTCTCTGAAACAGCCGAGTCAAAAATAAACCGAACTAATGCCCTCGTCCAGTGAGCATTAGCCGCTTTTATTCTAACTCTAAGAAAAATCAACTTCCTAGCCTTGAAAATTAATCTTTCCCACTGTAATTGGCTAAGTTACAGGACTGGGTCAGTTTTGTAACGAAATCAAAGCAGTTTAAGTGACGTGATGTTTGTGAGCAAGGAACACAGCAAGAAATTCATTTGTGAATACAAAATGCAGGTTTATTGAATACGTAAAAGGGGAAAATAAACACTAGCTAGCAAATAACGAACACTAAACAGACACACATAAAGCAAAGCAAGAGAGAGGGAGAGAGAGAGTGAGTGAGGAGGAGAGAGAGAGTAGACTGGCAATCTTTTACATCAGCACAACCAAATCATCAGAAAAACCTGAATCTCCTTGACCTACAAGGGGCACAGCTTCCTTATTGCATCTAATAGTTAAATGGTTACTTGCATAATGGTTTCCTTTTGTGTGGTGCTTACGCAAGGGTCCAGATGCCATCTCAAAGGTAGTTCTGATGATGTAATGGAGATGGAGCCTTCGTTGTTCCATTGATCGGCTGATCGGATGGTTACCAAGGGGCTGAGGTGTAGATGCCAGGATAGAAAGAGAGGGCCACGGGTTTGCCCCACGGCCTTTCCGTGGAGGACCTCCACGATAACTATCTGAAGATCTTTCGGAAAAAGAGGAGAAGAGAAGAGAGAGGGCCGGAACGGGGTGTGAGCCCTTTAAAGTCTGGACAGAGTCACACCTTCCCAAGTAGTTCCGACCAATGAGAAGGCTGGCTTTCTCAGTGGGAGGTTTGAAACTGGGTCTTCGTTTTATGGCCCTTTGTTTCAGAGAAATGTCAGTTTGCATATTTAAATCAATCGGGGTTCAGGCCAGAAATACTAAAGATTATTAGAACGTTAATATGTTGCACCGGTATCCAGATCTTCTACACAGCATCTTTCAGAAAATCTACATACGAGTCAAAAGAGACCAAACATGGCATATACTGTATGCGGTTACATTAGCATTCTGTCAAGACACAAGCATAAAACGGTTATAAAGTAAGAAATTTAAAGTAAGGAAGACAAAGGACATGGACAGTCGTAATATACACACACTGATATATGGGCTATGTGTCTTCGTTCACAGAAACGTTTGTCTGTGAATGAAATAGGGAAGAGTCCATTTCTATGAGCATTGTGTCTTTCCTATGGGGGGAAGTGAGTGAAGAAAAACAGTCTGCCTGCATAGTTGCAGATTCTCCTGCATAGTTTTACATCGTAAACTGACATTATGGTTGCTAGAAGCGTCCTGGATGAGACTTTGTCACCCACTGTTGGGTTGGGTGAGGGGAAGTCTGCTTCTTTGTTAATTGAATAAACCACTGATTTGGTTAAATCTAATGAACCATTGTCTGATTGGTCCCTACCCTACAAGAGCAAACGCAGCTGAATCATAAAAATAAAATAAAAGCGTCGTTTGGATGAATATGTAAATATATTGCACGCTTTCCTCTCAGTAATGAAATAAACAACGAAAACTGACAACAGTGTGAAAGCAGCAGTTAAAAATGCATCTGATTACAACGATGTGGATGTTTGCACGAGCTCTACAGTTCAGTAATGTTAACTTATGCCAGTAATGTGCGGTCACATCATGTTTATTTATATAGTATATTATGCAATAGATAGCCTTAAATCAAACAGCTTTACAGTATTTAACATGAAAAACCTGTTGCTTTCAGTTAGAATTACAACTTGATTTCCTGTTATAAAGCAGCTCTCTCCAGTGTGTAGCTGGCTAATGAGAACATATTTTTATTAGTGGGGAAAATTAAAAATGATTTCATTACAGTGATAGTTTGGTTTACAGAGATCAAAGCTTGATCTTGCTCAGGACTGTTTTGGTTATTAAACCCTATAAGGTATTTTAAGACATTATATTTTGAATAATCCAAAAAATATCACTTACCTTAATTTAGTTTCTTATCCGTATGACTTACAAAAGGAGATGTTAGGCAGAATGATGTGTATAAGACAGTTTCTCTGTCTGTCATCTTGTTTTGTGTGCCAAATATATCCATTTGTATAATGATTTGGTAACACTTTACAATAAGGTATCATTTGTTAACATTAGCTAATGTATAAATTAACATGAATGAACAATACATTTATTACATGTATTCATTTTTTTAGTGTTGGTTAATAAAAATGCATTATTTTGATAAATTATACATTTTCTTGAAAATAATTTTTTTCTGCTCCTGTACATATTCTGTTTAGTGATTCAAAATAGTATACTTATAAGCATTGAGGTAAGAAATAATAAGGTTTTGCATCCAAATTACAATGTGTGCTATGTGTTTAGCAAGCATTCAGCTAAACTGAACTACCACTCTTTACATAAACGTTGTTACAGACTAAAAGTCCAGTGCCAATAAAGGTAATCATTTTTTTTTAAAACGTTTACAAACATTTACAAATGATTAACAGTCTCAACTTTAGATGGTTAAGAAATTATTTGTAAAGATGTGAAATAAGGGTGAATTCTGGTCAATTGGGGCACTTTTTGCAATCAAAATGGCAAACGGTTAAAGGTATTAATGATTTGTAAATGTTTATAAACATTTACAATTTATGAATGGTTTCCACTTTAGATTGGGTACTGCAAAAACATTTACAAATGATTAACAAATTATTTAAGATGTCCAAATAGTAAAAATCTTCACAAAAAAACAATGACCAAATATATGACCTTTGCTGATTTTGATTATGAGCTAATGAATACTGTATATTAACATGAATAATTGTATTAATTATTCTAATTAAGCTATATTTTTAACATTTGTAAATGTAAAAATGAGCATTTGCTAATATGTGAACTGAAGTTTAATGACATTTGTAAGCATTCAAAAGTACATTAACAAATAAACTTGTAATCATTGTATAATTTCTGTTAAAATCATGTAGGTCATGTAGAAAAATGTAGATTTTTAAAACGCATTTGTTTGATGGCATTTGTAAAGATTACCTAATGATCCATTAAGCATTATATAATGTTTGTTAATGGTCTATTAATAAAGCTTTTAATCATTGTAAACCATGTCAAAATCATTTGAAGATTTTTTTTTTTTTTTTACAAAAATGCATGATCATATGAATTGAAATTCAATTTACATAATGATCTGTTAATCATTTTGTAATGTTTGATAAGTTCATAAGTTAACATTAACAAGCACATTATCTTACTTCTAGTGAATATATATTAAGTAATGGTTAGTTAAATATTATAAAATGTTTGTTAATGATTTATTAATGAAAGTTATTATAAGGTGTTACCGCTATGAAATATATTTTCTCTTATACTGTAATGAAAGTGTTTGTAGTGTATAAACTATTATACTAATTATACAATCATAACCATAAATTTGTCATTAGTAAAATATCAAAAAACATTATAGAAGACAATTTATTGGCTATTGTCCAGCAGTGTATTTTATTTCTCAGCCAATGAAAAGGAAAAATTTGTTTGTTTGTTTGTTTTTTGTCAGTTAGACATACTGTAACAAGTCGTCACTACGGTTGGGATCCATATGCAGCTTTGTTACAATCGTGGTCGTACAGGCAGAGGTCAATACACAAACAAGGCAACAACAGAAGTGAGACAGAATCATGGTCAAAAACAGGCTGGAGATCAGGGCCGGCAGCATCAACATCAATAGTCCAGAAACGTGAGCAATAGTCCAATAGATATGCGGCAAGAGTTTGTGGGTCAAAAAACAGGCAAGGCCACAACAAAAGGCAGTCTAGAAAATACAAAAATGCTCAGAATTGTCCACCGTGGCAAAACAAGACTTTGCGATCTGGGCGCGTGGGAAAAGGGTTTAAGTATCTGAGATAACAAGCTCCAGGTGCAGCGGGCAATCAGCACCAGGTACGGGGCTTGTGGGAAATGTAGTGCAGAGAAAACCAGGTTAGAATTCCGGTGATGGAGCCCTCTGATGGCCAGGGGAGGAAGCGATGAGAACGGTCTCTGTGACACATACATAAATAAATATTATTATTATTATTATTATTATTATTATTACATTTGACATTTGTGACCTTGGACCACGTCTTAAGTTGCATGGGTATATTTGTAGCAATATCCAAAAATACATTGTATGCATCAAAATTATTAAATAATAAATATCATGTTCCATTAAGTTATTTTGTAAATTTCCTACCGTAAATATCTAAACTTAATTTTTGATTAGTAATATGCATTGCTTAGAACTTCGCACAACTTTAAAGGCAATTTTCTCAATATTTAAATTAAAAAAAAAAATTCAGGCAAAGAGCACTAATTCAAAAACAGTGAAAACTGAGAATTCCAACTAAAGCAAAGAAAAAACACAGATGACCCATAACTATATTCAAGGAGGTGCATCTTTGTGCCTCACACAAAAGGGCCTACAGATGAGGGTGGGAGGGTACTTATGGTCTCCAGAATGTTTTGGAAGGGGACCTTTATAAAAGAGCCTCCAAGAAGGAGCAAGATTGTCAGGAATCATAAGTTCCCCTTCTGTCGTTCATGTTCGACGATGCGTCGACGGACATCCAGGTATAAAAGGAGGTGGCTAAGCTCTGCTCATTCGTTCTATTTCTTCGGAGCCGAATGCAGCGTCTCTTTGTGAGAAGCAGCACCACTCACCTCTTCGTCGTTGGATCTACGGCATGGACAGCGGTCTCTTCCTTCTCAGACTCAGCCTGCTGCAGTGAGAGTCCCCTGGGTGCTTCTACGGTGAACTTGAAGAGCAGATTTCCTCTCATTAAAACTAGCAATTTCTCTAAAAGTGTCTTACACGGTTGGTTTGTGTGTTTATAATGCCTTTCCATCCGTGTCCTTCTGGTTGCAGGTTCTATCTCTCCCAGTCTGATCGGCACGATCGCTGTCTTCAGTGTTTGGGTCCTGAACGCGCTGAAGCAGCTTTCGCTGAAGGGGGATGTTCTGAGGACATGCCCCTCAGCACATTCCGTTCGCGAGCCGCATTCTTTCACAAAAGACCGCGGCTCACACCAACCACTTCCCGTGCTGGTCCTTCTACTTCTGGGTATGAGGCCACTACCGTGTGTGTTGGTGGAGAACGGGAGGTAATGAGTTGTTCTTCGCCGGGTGAATCCCCGCGATTCTCTTGCCCTGTGTGTCTGCCGGTCGAGCTTCCGGATGACTTTGAAAATTTGTCTCAGTACAGATTGGATTGGTTATTCTGAGCTCCTGCTGGGGAGGAGGAAGTAACCACAGCATCGGAGAGTGGGCCGCCATCTGAAGCGGATGCGCTGGCTGAGATGGCCGCTGTGGGGGTCAGTCAGTGTCAGTCAGTGGCGGATGCAGAAATGGCGGGAATGCTTAAATGGGCAGCCAAGGCGGGCTTGAGTGGAATTCTCCACCCCGTCCCGAGCATTTGAGGCTTGATGATTGGTATCTGGGCGATGACCGCAGTTCTCGGCCACGTTCTACCCCAGTGCCTTTTTTCCCGGAGGTGCATAAGGAGTTGTCTAAATTGTGAAAGGCTCCTTTCTCAAGTGATATAGCAATTCCTCCTCTCTCACCACCCTCGATGGAGGTCCAGCAAAGGGGTATACGGAGATTCCCCAGGTTGAACAGACCCGCAGACCGTCGCCACCTGGCGGGATCGCCCAAAACTCCTGTCCAGGGCATGTAAGCTTTCTTCCACTCTCGTGGGGAAGGTTTATGCTGCTTCTGGGCAAGCTGCGTCCGCCCTTCACGCTATGGCCATCCTGCAGGTCTACCAGGCCAAGGTTCTTAGCAAGATGCACGAGGGTGCTCCCAACCCAGAGCTGTTGCAGGATCTGTGCTCTGCGACTGACTACGCCCTCTGGGCTACGAAAGTTACGGTGCAGACTCTGGGGAGGGCAATGCCCACCATGGTGGTCCAGGAGCACCACCTTTGGCTGAATCTGGCGGAGATGAAGGACGCTGTGAAGGTTCGCTTTCTTGACGCCCCCATTTCCCAGGCTGGCCTCTTCAGCGAAATTGTTGAAGAGTTCGCTCAGCAACTCTCCACAGTTAAGAAGCAGACAGAGGCCATCAAGCACATCCTGCCTCATCGTGGGCTGGCTCCCAGTCCCGCTCACCCGAAGCAGCAGCCACCACCTGCTCAACACCGAGGACGGCTGCCTCCCAGACCAGCCCAGGACCCGCCGCAGATCGGTCCAATCACACCAACCAATCACACCGTACCCACCCGAGGTACGTCGGTGGTCCCACTGAGACCGCTAGCAGAGAGTCTTACAGCCTGGCTTGAGTTACAGAACCTCTCTCGCTGGTATCTCAGAGCCATCCGACTCAGCTATGCTAGCCAATTCACACGGAACCCGCCCAAGTTCAGGAGCATCATCTCTACCGCGATTCGGGATGAGAGTGCTACTGTTCTTTGGGCGGAAATCGCCCGCTCCCCTCAGCCGATATGAGGAAAGGATTTTACACCCCCTGCTTCATTGTACCCAAGAAAGGTGGCGGTCTAAGGCCAATCCTGGATCTGAGGATTCTGAACCGGGCCCTTCACAAGCTCCCCTTCAGAATTCTAACCCTCAAACACATTGTAATGTGCGTTTCAGCACAGAGTTCTTTCATTTGGGCTCTCTCTGTCTCCCCGCATCTGTACGAAAGTCGCAGAGGCTGTCCTTGCCCCTCTCCGGGAGGTGGGCATCCGCATCCTCAACTACCTCGACGACTGGCTGATCATAGTACACTCTCAGGAGTTGGTATGCGAACACATGGACACAGTTCTCAACCATCTAGCTCATCTGAGTTTTCGGGTCAACTGGGAAAAGAGCAGAAGGGAAAGGCAGTCTCTCCTTACGCGGAGCCTGCCTCAGGATTTTCCCTTTGTAGCACTCCCCCAGTGTGAGTCCTCAGGAGTACTCTCCACCTTCTGGGTAGGGTGTGGTCTCCGTAGTGCCTTTCCCCTGTGGTAGGGGACAGTCACTGGCCCAATGTCTTCCAAGATGTTCAACCAAAGGTGAGGAAAGGCTGGCTGAAGCTCTTGGACATTGGAAGGTCATGCAGAGGTGAGTTGCACTCTAACATGTAACCTGTTACTATTTGCACTCCATACACTCGTGACACAGTCCGCTAGTTGATGGCGTTTTCAACTGGGACCCCTAGTGTCCTTCACGTCGACACAACGTCGAACGTGAGCGACAGAAGGGGAACGTCTTGGTTACGTATGGTAACCCTCGTTCCCTGATGGAGGGAACGGAGACGTTGTGTCCCCCTAGCCACAACTTCGGACTCCCTCTGAGTGTAACCGAGTTGCTATTCGGCTCCTCAGAACAGAACGAATGAGCAGAGCTTAGCCACCTCCTCTTATACCCGGATGTCCGGGGTGGAGCTGGCTATGCAAATTCTGCATACCAATTCCCATTGGCCTTTTCTCAAAGCTGTCAGAAGTGTTTGGGCTCCCTAGAGCGACCCCTATTGTCCTTCATGTCAACACAAGGTCTCCGTTCCCTCCATCAGGGAATGAGGGTTACCATACGTAACCAAGACGATTTTTTTTTTCAATTTTTTGTCACACCTATGCTTAATATTATCAGAACAATCTGATTTTATACTGATAGCACTCTGGAGGAACTGAGCGGGAAATGCAGACTTCAAACCATCAATAAACTGCTCCACTGTCTTTACCGATCTAATCTTACCTAGCTGACCACAAATTTCATTAGGTGATATCCATTTTCTAGAGATAGTATCAACAAAATACTATCTCTAGAAAAGTGTATCTACAAAAGTGTACGATTTTGGTCAGACCTTTATCAATAAATGTTTTCACAATGGTATTAGACTTACAGTCATTGTCACCTAGAAAAAAGTTATAAAACAACTGCTCATTCAAACCAAAGTGGTCATACTCATGACTGGACTTCTTAAAAACAGTCTAAGAATAGAATTTTACATCAGGTATAAAAGAGCCATTATGCAAAGACATTAAAAACTAATTCCTGTCAAGAAAAAAAACACCAAACGTTCTGAGTAGAGCCAGACCAAATGATACCCAGTTGGGTTGTGCTTTGGAAAGGAGTAAACACTGAACAACTTCTCATTGATTTAACTTTAGGATCAATTAGTCCTTGACCTCCTTCATTAACTGGTAAATAAAGAATTGCAGGAGGAAGCCAATGATAGCCATCCCCACAAAAAAATCTATGAAAACCTTTTGTAAATGTTGCAATAAAACTTTTGGTGGTTAAGTACATTAAGTACATTAAAACGATGTCATAACATAGATGCTGCTAAGTTATTAATTACAAGCACTCTTCCTCTATTTGACAGCTGGGGAAGAATCCGCCTCCACCTCTGTAAACGGCCCAAAACAAAAATAACACTTCCCAGTTTTTCAACATATAAGGATCTACCCCCAGAAACACTTCCAACATTTTAAACCCCTCAAAGTTCCAAGAGCAGTAATAGGGGAGTCTTGGAGGGCCTCCATCTTCCCATTTACTCAACAGAAAGGTCACACTTTCTTGTTCTAGTAAGAACTCTAGCTGCTACATTTCGGACGAGCTGGAGTTTGTTTATTAAGCACGTAGAACAAGCATTACAATAATCTAGAAAGAGTGCACAAAACTGATCTTGTAGAAGTTTACTACTAAATTTCCAAATAGAGTGATTTACAATGCTCTGTGCAGTGACAACCTTAACAGACATATAATAGTGATCATTTAAAGGACTAGGAAAAATACAGCTATTCAAAAAATTGGCTCTGGTATTTTTCTGCACATAGATTCTATCAAGTCTGTCAGGTTGTAACCTGTGTGTCTATCAAGACACACAGGTTGTAAGATGTAGATTACATTTAATAAAGAATGTAAATTAAAAATGTAAATTAAGAGCTGGTTGTCTACAAGTGAGCTGCAATGCTCAGGGAATAAGGTCAGCAGCACATCCAGCTGTTTATGTTCCAAATAGAGTGATTTACAAGGCTCTGGTATTTTTCTGCACATAGATTCTATCAAGTCTGGCTCCAGATACCACATTAGAATTAACTTTAACCCAAGTATACTGTTTAGTTTGAGGGAAGGTTTCTCTCCAAATATCCACAAGGTGATTATAAGTTATCAAAGTTTTAAGTACATCCACTGATTGACTATGAGGTTCTTCATAGATTCTATCTAGCGTGTGATCTATAGTTAGAGAGAGACACACAAGTATAATACTCCTTTCCTTTTTAATAAGAGATTGGTAAGGAAATATCAAGTCTTAGTTCTGTTTGCTTTCCTTTAATGAAGTAGGGATGTAGGCTCCCCCCCTGGGATATTAGGAGAGTGACAACACCAAAGGTTGCAGCCTGAGGTGCTAGAATTACGCTCCTATGCTCCCTTTGGAAAGCTGCTCAAGTTCCCCTCAGGGTTGAGTGAAACCTTGTATTACAAGCACTTCCTATGTTTGTTTAACTCTTTATGATGAATTGATTGTTGTGTTCCTCATTTTTCTAGATCCCAGCTTTATTAGGTGCATCCTGGGTTTCTT
Organism: Cirrhinus molitorella; assembly: GCA_033026305.1. Taxonomy (NCBI): domain Eukaryota; kingdom Metazoa; phylum Chordata; class Actinopteri; order Cypriniformes; family Cyprinidae; genus Cirrhinus; species Cirrhinus molitorella. The sequence goes on along the minus strand of CM065124.1, from coordinate 29,148,021 downwards.
TTTAAACACTTCTGAAGGGGTTCAAAATGTATAAACACTTGTTGACTGCTTTTCCTTCAATATCACATCCAACTCACCCATTTAAACATGAAAGCAAATACTAATACATACTCAGGTCAGATAAATAAAGTCTTCACAAAGAATATTGGATATCCAGGGGTACTACACACTGGCGCGGAGGAGAGAGGACAGATATTGTCTAGACCAGAAGTGAAGCATAATATGTCCATTGCAGTATTCACATCCAGAGATGAAAAATGGATGGGTGTGGGACGAGGAATGAGAGTGAAAGGGAGTGTAGGTTTTGCCAGAAAGATTGGTTTGGTAGAATTGGTGAAAAGATTTACTGGCAGATTGGTTGGTGACACACATGAGTATGACCACTTTGGTTTGAATGAGCAGTTGTTTTATAACTTTTTTCTAGGTGACAATGACTGTAAGTCTAATACCATTGTGAAAACATTTATTGATAAAGGTCTGACCAAAATCGTACACTTTTGTAGATACACTTTTCTAGAGATAGTATTTTGTTGATACTATCTCTAGAAAATGGATATCACCTAATGAAATTTGTGGTCAGCTAGGTAAGATTAGATCGGTAAAGACAGTGGAGCAGTTTATTGATGGTTTGAAGTCTGCATTTCCCGCTCAGTTCCTCCAGAGTGCTATCAGTATAAAATCAGATTGTTCTGATAATATTAAGCATAGGTGTGACAAAAAATTGAAAAAAAAATCGTCTTGGTTACGTATGGTAACCCTCATTCCCTGATGGAGAAAGAATATTGGATATCCAGGGGTACTACACACTGGCGCGGAGGAGAGAGGACAGATATTGTCTAGACCAGAAGTGAAGCATAATATGTCCATTGCAGTATTCACATCCAGAGATGAAAAATGGATGGGTGTGGGACGAGGAATGAGAGTGAAAGGGAGTGTAGGTTTTGCCAGAAAGATTGGTTTGGTAGAATTGGTGAAAAGATTTACTGGCAGATTGGTTGGTGACACACAGGTTGTAAGATGTAGATTACATTTAATAAAGAAGGGATCAGGGATGTGTAGAGGTTATATAAAAATGTTTTTTTTGTGATATAAAATGTAAATTAAGAGCTGGTTGTCTACAAGTGAGCTGCAATGCTCAGGGAATAAGGTCAGCAGCACATCCAGCTCTTCTATAAAGATGCGCAGTTGACAAGGAGGGCGATAAATTACTACAGAGTTTAACATGTGTGCTGTTACCATAAAAGCATGAAATTTGAAATAATTATTGTTGCATGGAGAACCCATGGAGTGGGTTGAGTATTTCCAGGTAGAAATGAGAAGAACAGTACCCCCACTCCTCCGAACCTGACAAAGGGGTGTGAGAGAAAAAGATTGATTATTTATTTAACATTTTCATTATATAATTCCTATTTATTTGTGGGATTTAGTAGTTTTTTAGGAACTAAAACAATGAGATAACTCTAGCTGTAATGGAAGGTTGCTTTTTTCCTCCACTAGTTGGCACTATTGTAACAGCTACAAATGTAAACTTGAGCATAAAAAGTTAACACAGTGGCCTAAAAATGGAACCAATAGAGACACATGAGTACAATTAATAAATTGATTACAATTATTAAATAATAATTTATTAACAAAATTATTATTATTATTAATCTTTACAGTAATCTTACATTTAGGGGTTGTTGTAAACATTTTTATTGAAGTAGTATTTCATTTATATTACCAGAACAGAGCAGGACAGGCTATGTAATTAAGAATTAAATATTATTTTTTTTCCACATCACTAGTGATGATTCTGCATTGCTATGCTTCATTATTACCAGGGATCCAACAGTACCAACATCACCAAGCAGTGTCCAGGAGCTCACATCTTCTTTCTCCAGCTGTGTAATCTGTTGATCTTCCTCTGGCTGGTTTTTTACAAACACTTTGGGACAGTGCACTATTGCAGGGGCTTTCGCTTCCTATTACTTGGCCTAGAGCAGTGGTTTTCAAACCTGTCCTGGAGGCACCCCTGCCCTGCACATTTTGCATGTCTCGCTTATCTAACACACCTGATTCAAATCATCACGTCATTAGTGGAGACTCCAAGACTTGATTTGGGTGTGTCTAATAAGGGAGACATACAAAATGTGCAGGGCAGGGGTGCCTCCAGGACAGGTTTGAAAACCACTGGCCTAGAGGAAGCCTGGAGACTTCCCCCCTGCCCGGTGTTCTTGTCTTTTTGCAGGGTACAGATCTTGTGTTTATCACTGAAGTACAAGCGCTGTTTATGTTATGTAGACTCCTCTTTAACCACCAAATACAAGTATGTATGTATGTGTGTGTGTGTGTGTGTGTGTGTGTGTTTTGCAAGTATCACACAGGGTCTTTTGCTTTTGGCTCCCTCATTTTAGCAGTGGTTCAACTCAAGCCATTCTGGAGAATCTGGACCACAAACTTATTTTTGCTTGTTCTTGAACTTCCGGTTGGAGCGGTGCCATGTAAAGTCGGAGAGTTGCTGAGCTCATCACGAGGAATTTCAAATTTCGTTAATTTCGTTCATATTTTTTAAGTATTAGTGCAACGAGAGCTGCCTTTATTGCACATTAAGTGCCTAACGGTCGGAGTTTTGCTGTTTTGAACATAGTTTGATTTTTAATGCAAGATGAACAAGGGCCAGAGCAACTGCAGAGATGTAGACTCTGCTGCTAGCCAGCATGCTAATACTAGCTCCGAATTGCAAACGGCTTCAAAGAAAGAAACTGTCTCAGCCAGTGACAGCGGCGCGATTCTTCAAGCAATTAATTCACTCAAAGAGGAATTAATTGCAACAATTGAAGAAAAGGCCGCTGCTCAATCAGATGAACAGCCAAATCGATCAGCACCGGACGAAGTTATGTAGTGCCGTGGAACACGTTAATGCCAGAGTGGAAGCAGCGGAGGAGCGGGTGTCTGGACTGGAGTCTGCCTTGGGAGTGAAGATCTCAAAATGAGGTCTTGCCGCTCAAATCTTTGTATTACGAGAGTTAAAGAGGGGCGAGAGCACGGCAAACGTATAACTGAGTTCGTAGCCGGCCTCCAGGAAGATGCTCTGAATCTTGGAGAAGACTCCACTTTTGGACCGGGCTCATCGCACCCTTCACAGCAAACCAGCTGACGACAATGAACCGCTGCGCGCCTTTGTGGAGAGATGCCATTTCGCTGAAAAAGAGGACATCTTGAAGAAAGCAATGGAAATGACGATAATTACCAAATAATTTACTTTGCAACTGCGAGGGGGTTCTTTCGCGCTGAGATACCCCGTAATCTTGCGAATTATGACACAGGACGGACGAGAGAACAACTTTAAGGACGCGGTGAAAGCTAAAGACTTCATCCTTAAATACCTTACCGCCAAAGATAAGTGACAATTGCACACATACCAGCGGCCAGTGATTGGTCGGGCAGCAGGGCAAGGATTATGTAATGTAAATTTAAGACCACATTATCGAAGTTTGTAATATTCACCTGACACCTAAATCTAAGGTAAATGTCAGCATATTGCATATAACGTGATTTATTATTATTATTGTTTTTTTCTTATCTTGCCTGTTCTTTAATCATCACTGTAATATATGTTCATTATTGATATTTCTAAGGTTCAGTTTGTGTCAAATGTGGTGCAGCTTTGTAATTTAATGTTGCAAGAGGTCTATAATGTTTTCCAAGTGAGGGCTCTCGTGGTAAGCTATTTAAAAGTTAGAATGGCTGGAAGAGCTTTTGCACTGTTTGTTCTTCACTGTGTGTGTTCATAAATGTTGTTTACGTATGTTACACCCCCCTCCCTTTTTTTTCCCCCAAAGGGGTCCTTTAATGGTACTGCTGAGATGTTATTGCCATGGCCTTCAGCAACATAGGTAGGGCAGAGACAAACTTTTTCAGTTGGAATGTGCGGGGGCTAAATCACCCAGTAAAACAAAATCAGGTCTTCACGCATCTTGACAATTTGAAATTCGATATAGTATATTTGCAAGAGACTCATCTGCTTAACAAAGACCATCCTAAACTTCACAGAAGTGGCTTTACACAAATATTCCAGTCTAATTTTATAAGCAAAAGCAGGGGAGTTGCTGTGCTCATACATAAGAATGTACAGTTTGTTAAGAAGGCACCTGTAATGGATAAAAATGGCAGATACGTAATAATTCAGGGTAAACTTTTTAACATGCCTGTGGTCCTGGCCAATGTGTACGGATGTGTATGTTGGGACAACGTACAATTTTTCAGTGACCTTTTTTCACTTTTGCCTAATCTTGATACATATAATCTTATTTTAGGGTGTTCTACACCCAGTTTTGGACCACTCTTCAGCATTTCAATTGTGGTCTAAAAACGGAATTCGTTGTGTTAAGGACCTATTTAATTAACGTAATTCGTTGTGTTAAGGACCTATTTAAAGATGCCATATTTATTTCATTCCAACAGCAAAGAACAGACTTTTAGAATGTTTTAAAAAAAAAAACACTTCTCTCCTTCCTTGAACCAACCAAGAGGGCTGGATAGAGGAGTTGTTAAATTTGGACCCTTTTCGAAGGGGTATGATGTCTATCCTATATGAGGTTATTCAAAGTACCGCCTCCCCTTCTCTAGACCATATGAGGAGGAAATGGCAGGAGGAATTGGGAATAAATATGTCAGATACAGCCTGGCAGTATGCAATAGAATTGATACACTCATCTTCTGTATGCATTAGGCATGGACTTTTACAATTCAAAGTGCTTCATAGGCTCCATTTGTCTAGGAGTAAGCTTGCTAAGATTTATCCGCGGTCAGACCCATCTTGCCCAAGATGTGGTTTGGAACCAGCAAATCTGAGTCATATGTTTTGGGGATGCCTCAGATTGAAAATTTTTTGGATAGACATCTTCAGAAAATTTTCATCTATATGTGACAAAGACATAGATCCTAATCCCTTGACTTCCATTTTCGGTGTAGTGCCGGAAGAAGTGCACCTATCAGCTAAACAGGTAGAAATCATTGCCTTTTCCTCATTATTGTCTAGGCGCCTGATTCTTCTCAGTTGGAAAAAAGCAAGGCCACCATCTCACAAACACTGGGTAGTAGAGGTGATATCATATCTTAAACTTGAGCACCTTAAGTACACTATCCGTGGCTCCACTGTAAAGTTTTATAGGGTCTGGCAGCCCTTTTAATCTTATGTTAAATCCTTATGAGACACCATTTCTTGTTGTTTTTTTGTTTGTGTTAGTTTGTTTGTTTTTTTCTCCTCCTATTTCTTTCTCCTTAAAGGGATGTGTATGTGTTTGTTGTTTGGGTAATGTTGTGTGGTTGAAATAGTTAGAAATAGAAAATCAATAAAATATTAAATAAAATATTAAATAAAAAAAATTGCTTGATTTTTTTATGCTTTTGTCTTTGTAAAAGAATGTTTACAATTGACTTTTTTGCTTTTTGCTAATTATAAATACAGAAAAAAAGAGCAATATATATTTTAAAGAAAACTGAGAATCAGCTACTATTTATTAGTCATTTACAGCTTGCTAATTCTGTTTTTTATGTTTATATGTGTGTTTTGTGTTTGCACAATTCCTGCTTTGCCGTCTGAAGTGCTGCTTCTGGTTTCTATTATCTAATTATTATATGTTTTATGAAAAGGGATGCTTATATAATGGTCAGTGTCAGCCGTACTACCCAATCAAATACACAAACAAACAATAAAGACGTAATGCATAATACTTCTGTTTTACAGTAGATTATTATTTTAGGCATTTTATTTACTGAAGAGGAACGTAGTGAGGTGAGAATATCCTGTATGTCTACACTAGTTAAATCAAAACTGATCATACTCTTACTGCAGTTTCTCTTCTCTGCTGCAGGATGGCAGTGTTGGACAAAGTCACAGACTTCTGGCTTTTTCTGGGGAAACTATTGATAGCAGGCAGTGTTGGTGAGTGTTGCCATCTGATTGTAGCTGTTAAATTAATTAGGGGCCAAGCACCGAAGGTGCGTGGGCACCTATTGTTTTTGTTAGTGTTCTTATTAGGGGCCAAGCACCGAAGGTGCATGGGCACCTATTGTTTTTGTTAGTGTTCTTCTTATTATTATTATTATTAGGGGCCAAGCACCGAAGGTACGAAGGCACCTATTGTGTTTGTTGGCGTTATTGTTATTAGGGGCCAAGCACCGAAGGTGCGTAGGCACCTATTGTTTTTGTTCTGGTTCTTCTTCTTCTTCTTCTTCTTCTTCTTCTTCTTCTTCTTCTTCTTCTTCTTCTTCTTCTTCTTCTTCTGCCGCGATTTGAATGGCAGCCCATAGAACCGATTGCGGGAAAGTTGTTTTTAATTTGGCAAACTGATAGAGGACAGCCTCAACATTAACTGTAGCAAATGACTCTGACTCAAACTCTCTAGTGCCACCACTTGTCCAAACTTTCACTTTTTGTATGCTAATAACTTTTGAACCGTAAGGAAACAAAATTCTATTTTTCTCTGAATCCTTGGCTCATGCCGAGTCGAACTGACATCAAAATTTAAAAATCGTAAGGTTTCTTTTTTTTTCTATTTTTAATAGTTCGTGAAACTCAAGATCTTCAGATGATGCTGACCAAAAGTTATCAAAAGAAAGTTGATTAACCGTTTTCAAATAACTTGCGAACAAATTTTACGAAGACCTTGCAAAAATGGACATGAGGCTATATATCCATAACGGTTTACCGTATTAACACCAAACTTACTAACGCTGTGTGTTATCTCACCCATGATCTGAGGTTACCTGCAGCATTTCGGCGCAGTGCCACCTAGTGGTCAGGAGATACAAAAAATGGCTATTTTAGCTAATAACTTCTGAATGGTTTGTTCAAAAATCACAAAACTTTGGTGTCTTTAGATTCGGCGTATCATGCCGAGTCGAATGATACCAAATTTTTCCAATTTGGCCATTTTGGGCGTCGACCATTTTTAATTTAGTTGTAAATTGCTGTATTTTAAGAACGCATTACCGGATCGTTTCGAAAATAATTACAAAAATGTTCGGCTCCATGCCCTGAATGTACACAACAAATTTGGGAGCAGCGCCACCTTGTGGTCAAAATTTATGATGAAATTTCGAAAAATGCTAATAACTTTTGCTCACATTAGCCTATTGTAATAAAACTGAGTTTGATATATTCCTTGGATGATGTCGAGAACACCAATACCAATTATGCCAATATTGGCTGAACTTCCTGTCCGCCATTTCGATTCATGTTAAAAACCTACTTTTTCGAACTCCTCCTAGACTATTTGTCTGATTTTCACCAAATTTGGCGCAGATCATCTATAGACCACGCTGACAAAAAGTTATGGAATTTGTGTCGATACACGAAATGGTTTTCGTTTAACGCATCATCGAATTTGCTGGAAAGATGCCAAACTGCATCGGAGACTGTATCTCTGCAAAGGTTGGAGATATTTACACCAAACTTTGTATGTGCTGTTGTCACCTCACAATGACCGCGCAACATCAATTTGGTAACAGCTCCACCTATTGGTCAAGAGTAATGAACCATTCATTAACCATTAATTATGCAACTTTCAGAAATGCTAATAATGTTTGATTGCATTAGCCTATTGTCATAAAACTGGTCTCAAAATTTTCCTTGGGTCATGCCGACAACATAAATACCAATTATGCCATAGTAAGCTGAACTTCCTGTCCGCCATTTTGATTCATGTTTAAAACCTACCTTTTCAAACTCCTCCTTAACCTTTGGTTCGATTTTCACCAAAATTGAATCATATCATCCTCAGACCATGCTTATAAAAAGTTATGGATTTTGCGTCGATAGACAAAACCGTTTTTGTACAGCTCCGCTACAAATATTAGGCATGGTGCCAAAAAGAGTTTGAGGCTATATCTTTTTAGGGCTTTGACATAATTATACCAAACTTTGTGTGTGCCATTGTCACCTCACACAGAACACAACAAAGTGATTTGATTACAGCGCCACCTTCTGGCCGAAAGCGATAATCCATTTAATCCTATTACTGAAAGCTGTATTAATGATTTTTCATCCATTTCAATTACAACCATCCTATTATGGCATTTATTACTCATTGTTGCATTTGGTCTGATGTGCCATGCCATGCTTAGCTCCTCATTTTGCCGCTTGGATGGCAGCCCATAGAACCAATTGCAGGAATGTTGTGAAATTTGGCATACTGATAGAGGAAAGACTGCACAGTCATCAAATTTGGTGTCTCTAAGTCAATGTGTGTGTTATTGTTACCTTACACAGGACACACTACATCAACATGATAACAGCGCTACCTATTGGTCAAAAGTGATAAGTCATTCAATCATATTACTACAGGTTGTATTTATGATTTTTCCATCATATTGTCTAAAATCATCCTAAAATGGCTTTAATTACTCATTGCTGCAGTTGGTCTCATGCTTCCCTTGCCTTGTGCTTGGCCCCGTAATTGCTGCTTGCAGCTATATTTTTAATTAGTATTATGTTTATAGTGTAAGAACTGCAAAATCGGAACATTTTACCTTAAGGTTTTGTGATGTTTTTAAGTTAGGCTTGTTACTGCCACTTCCACCTGTATCATCAGGGTAAATTCAGCCATGGTTCAGCATTTTCTGTCAGCGATTCTGTGTGGTCTTTGAACATCCTGAAGGGGGTAAAGATGCTGGTAATCAACTGCATTCATTTTAGCATGGGAGAAACATAGCAGCTCCTCCTGCACACTTGCTGCTCAAACTATATGGGGGGATGGTACTTTAAAACTGCTATTTCAAAAGGGCTTGAATCTAAAGTTACAAGACGAACTGGCCTGCCGTGATAAGGGCAAGATGTTAGATTAATTTATCAACCTCGCCATCCAGCTGATAACCTCACAGAGACCAACACAAATGTCAGTCACCATGCCTCATTCTACTCACATTACTGAGGATATGAAGCTGATGCAAACTGGTCACACTGCAACAGAGTGCTGTTTGAAATGGCGCTTGTACTCCAGCCAAGCCAGGCACCTGCGAGCCAACTGTTCCATTCAACCATCACAGCAACAAGCCCTAGCGATGAGTACTGGTACACCTCTGCATATTTAAGTAAGTAATATGCCATATTTGAGTGTCATAAGTAATATGCTTAAACCTCATTCATTACAACTTACAACCTGGTTCTTGGTCTTGACTACTGCATCACAACCCACTGATTTTGTGGAAAGAACAGATTTCACATTGATACCCAACCTGTCAATCCCGCTGCCTTAAGTCAAGTCAAGTCAAGTCAGCTTTATTTATATAGCGCTTTTTACAATGCAAATTGTGTCAAAGCAACTTTACAGTATCAAATGGGAAAGTAATATATCAATAATTCAAAAGAAACTTTAAACAATTTTAGTTTGAGGAAATTAATCAATAGTTCCAAATTAATAAATTGTTTGACCCCAATTTAGTTTTCCCCAATTTAGTTGTTGTCCCCAGCTGAGCAAGCCATAGGCGACAGTGGCAAGGAACCAAAACTCCATCTGTGACACTGATGGAGAAAAAAAAACCTTGGGAGAAACCAGGCTCAGTTGGGGGGTCAGTTCTCCTCTGACCAATAAACAAGTAGTTTATACTCCCATACAGACCTGTAGAGGTGGTCTATATGTACTGACCCACCATCTGGATACAAACTGGATCAAGGGAAACTGCAGTGGCCAACTGTTCAGGATTCATACTGGATCTGACCTCAGAATAAGCAGGAGACAGACAATATTAGCATAGATTCCATTTTTCTTGCATCAGGTGTTATGGGAAGTGTTCCCGGTTCCGGTTGACCTAATTAATGCAGCCTAACAATCCTTTAACGGATTTGAATATTAAAAATATTTAAATGTGTTATGTGTATGCCAGGTTAAAGAGATGGGTCTTTAGTCTAGATTTAAACTGACTGAGTGTGTCTGCCTCCCGAACAGAATTAGGTAGATTGTTCCATAGTTTCGGTGCTAAGTAAGAAAATGATTTGCCACCCGCAGTTGATTTTGATATTCTGGGTATTATCAGATTGCCAGAGTTTTGAGAACGCAGCGGGCGTGAGGGACTATAATGTGATAAGAGCTCCCTCAAGTACTGAGGAGCTAAACCATTGAGGGCTTTATAAGTAATTAGCAAGATTTTAAAATCAATACAATGTTTAATAGGAAGCCAGTGCAGTGTTGACAGAACCGGGCTAATATGCTCATACTTTTTGGTTCTAGTAAGAACTCTAGCTGCTGCATTTTGGACCAGCTGGAGTTTGTTTATTAAGCGTGCAGAACAACCACCCAATAAAGCATTACAATAATCTATCCTGGAGGTCATGAAGGCATGAATTAATATTTCTGCATTTGACTTTGAGAGCATAGGTCATAATTTTGCTATGTTTTTAAGATGGAAAAATGCTGTTTTATAAATGCTAGAAATGTGGTGTTCGAAGGAAAGATTGCTATCAAATAACACACCTAGGTTCCTAACTGATGATGATGAATTTACAGAGCAGCCATCAAGTATTATGCTGTGTTTTAAGTTATTACTTACTGAGGTTTTTGGCCCAATAATTAACACCTCTGTTTTTTCAGAATTTAGCAATAAGAAATTACTTGTCATCCAGTTTTTAATATCAACTATGCATTCCATTAGTTTTTCAACTTTGTATGTTTCGCCAGGCCTTGAAGAAATATAGAGCGGAGTATCATCAGCGTAACAGTGAAAGCTAACACCACGTTTCCTGATGATATCTCCTAAGGGTAACATATAAAGCGTAAAAAGTAATGGTCCTAGTACTGAGCCTTGAGGTACTCCATACTGAACTTGTGATCGATACGATACCTCTTCATTTATTGCTACAAAATGATAGCGGTCAGATAAGTACGATTTAAACCATTCTAATGCATTACCACTAATGCCAACATAATTTTCGAGTCTATTCAAAAGAATGTTGTGGTCAATAGTATCAAACGCAGCACTAAGATCCAGTAGCACTAAAAGAGAGATACAACCACAGTCGGATGATAAGAGCAGGTCATTTGTTACTCTAATGAGAGCAGTTTCAGTACTGTGATAAGGTCGAAATCCTGACTGGAAATCCTCACAGATATTATTTTTCTCTAAAAAGGAACATAATTGTGAGGATACTACCTTCTCTTGTATTTTTGATAGAAAAGGGAGATTTGAGATCGGTCTGTAATTAATCAATTGATTAGGGTCAAGTTGTGTTTTTTTAATGAGAGGCTTAATAACAGCCTGTTTGAAGGTTTTGGGGACATATCCTAATGACAGTGATGAGTTTATAATATTCAGAAGAGGATCTAGGATATCTGGAAGCACCTCTTTTAGTAGTTTAGATGGGATAGGGTCTAACATACATGTTGTTGGTTTAGATGATTTAACAAGTTTATAAAATTCTTCCTCTCCTATAGTAGAGAATGAGTGGAATAGTTCCTTAGGAGATCTATAGCACACTATTTGATCTGCTACTGTTCCTGACGGCTGCATGGTTACAATTTTATTTCTAATAGTATCGATCTTTGTTGTAAAGTAATTCATAAAGTCATTACTACTGTGCTGTTTGGAAAAATCTGTTGGTGCTTTATTTTTGGTTAATTTTGCCACTGTATTGAATAAATACCTAGGGTTATGTTTGTTTTCTTCTAAAAGAGATGAGAAGTCATCGGATCTAGCAGTTTTTAATGCTTTTCAGCCAGCCAGAACAAAAGACCTCTAGTTTTGTTTTCCTCCAGCTGCGCTCCATTTTCCGTGCTGCTCTCTTAAGGGTGCGAGTGTGCTCGTTATGCAACGGTGTCGGACTGTTTTGCTTAATCTTCCTTAAGCGTAAAGGAGCAACCGCATCTAAAGTGCTAGAAAAGAGAAAGTCAATAGTTTCAGTTACATCATCAAGTTTATCTGAGCTATTGGATTACATTTACATTTACATTTAGGCATTTGGCAGACGCTTTTGTCCAAAGCGACATACAGTTGGGAGAACATAGAGCGATTCTTCTTAAGGAGACAAACAGACACAGGCAGTGCTATAATACCAGATTTCAAGTGGTGCTTCAGACAAGTACAAGCTAGAAAGGGAAGGAATAAAGAGATACATTTTTTTATTTTTTTTTTTATTTTTATTTTTTTTTATGGTAACAGCAAATAGAGTTGAAAGAGATGAGTTTTAAGCTGTCGCTTGAAGCTTGTCAGGGAATCAGCATTCCGGATAGGGGTAGGAAGATCGTTCCACCAGCCAGGAACAGTAAAAGAGAATGTTCTGGATAGTGATTTAGCACCTCTCTGTGATGGTACCACAAGGCGTCGCTCACTAGCAGATCTCAGAGTTCTGGAGGGGGTGTAGATTTGCAATAGCGAGTGCAGATAAGCAGGTGCAGTAGCTGTGGTTGTCCTATATGCAAGCATCAGAGTCTTGAACTTGATATGAGCCGCAATTGGGAGCCAGTGCAAGGAGATAAAGAGAGGTGTAACATGGGCTCTTTTGGGCTCGTTGAAGACCAGCCGTGCTGCTGCATTCTGAATCATTTGTAGAGGTTTGATTGTGCATGATGGAAGACCAGTCAAAAGAGCATTGCAGTAGTCCAGTCTGGTGATGACAAGGTCCTGGACAAGAAGTTGTGTAGCCTGCACTGTTAGAAAGGGTATACTAAGGAATTCAGATAAGTCAGGAAGATCACATATAAAGCTGTCTTTGGTGGATGAGGTGATAGTTCTACCATACTTGTAGCAAGGAATGGGACTTACAGTTTTAGCTATCTGGAGTATACAGGTCCTTCTCAAAAAATTAGCATATTGTGATAAAGTTCATTATTTTCTGTAATGTACTGATAAACATTAGACTTTCATATATTTTAGATTCATTACACACAACTCGAAGTAGTTCAAGCCTTTTATTGTTTTAATATTGATGATTTTGGCATACAGCTCATGAAAACCCAAAATTCCTATCTCAAAAAATTAGCATATTTCATCCGACCAATAAAAGAAAAGTGTTTTTAATACAAAAAAAGTCAACCTTCAAATAATTATGTTCAGTTATGCACTCAATACTTGGTCGGGAATCCTTTTGCAGAAATGACTGCTTCAATGCGGCGTGGCATGGAGGCAATCAGCCTGTGGCACTGCTGAGGTGTTATGGAGGCCCAGGATGCCTCGATAGCGGCCTTAAGCTCATCCAGAGTGTTGGGTCTTGCGTCTCTCAACTTTCTCTTCACAATATCCCACAGATTCTCTATGGGGTTCAGGTCAAGAGAGTTGGCAGGCCAATTAAGCACAGTAATACCATGGTCAGTAAACCATTTACCACTGGTTTTGGCACTGTGAGCAGGTGCCAGGTCGTGCTGAAAAATGAAATCTTCATCTCCATAAAGCTTTTCAGCAGATGGAAGCATGAAGTGCTCCAAAATCTCCTGATAGCTAGCTGCATTGACCCTGCCCTTGATAAAACACAGTGGACCAACACCAGCAGCTGACATGGCACCCCAGACTGACTGTGGGTACTTGACACTGGACTTCAGGCATTTTGGCATTTCCCTCTCCCCAGTCTTCCTCCAGACTCTGGCACCTTGATTTCCGAATGACATGCAAAATTTGCTTTCATCCGAAAAAAGTACTTTGGACCACTGAGCAACAGTCCAGTGCTGCTTCTCTGTAGCCCAGGTCAGGCGCTTCTGCCGCTGTTTCTGGTTCAAAAGTGGCTTGACTTGGGGAATGCGGCACCTGTAGCCCATTTCCTGCACACGCCTGTACACGGTGGCTCTGGATGTTTCTACTCCAGACTCAGTCCACTGCTTCCGCAGGTCCCCCAAGGTCTGGAATCGGTCCTTCTCCACAATCTTCCTCAGGGTCCGGTCACCTCTTCTCGTTGTGCAGCGTTTTCTGCCACACTTTTTCCTTCCCACAGACCTCTTGCTTGAGGGTGTCAATGATGGCCTTCTGGGCAGCAGTCAGGTCGGCAGTCTTACCCATGATTGCGGTTTTGAGTAATGAACCAGGCTGGGAGTTTTTAAAAGCCTCAGGAATCTTTTGCAGGTGTTTAGAGTTAATTAGTTGATTCAGATGATTAGGTTAATAGCTCGTTTAGAGAACCTTTTCATGATATGCTAATTTTTTGAGATAGGAATTTTGGGTTTTCATGAGCTGTATGCCAAAATCATCAATATTAAAACAATAAAAGGCTTGAACTACTTCGAGTTGTGTGTAATGAATCTAAAATATATGAAAGTCTAATGTTTATCAGTACATTACAGAAAATAATGAACTTTATCACAATATGCTAATTTTTTGAGAAGGACCTGTACATGAGACTAGATAATGATCCGAGATATCATCGCTTTGCTGCAGAATTTCAACGCCATTAACATCAATTCCGTGCGACAGTATTAAATCTAGAGTTTCGAAATGATTTCGACAATGAGTAGGTCCTGACACATGTTGTCTAACTCCAATAGAGTTCAGAATGTCTATAAATGCTGATCCCAATGCGTCTTTTTCATTATCAACATGGATGTTAAAATCACCCACTATTAAGACTTTATCTGCAAACTCTGATAGAAACTCCGAAAATTCTTTAATAAAGTCTGTATGGTCCCCTGGAGGCCTGTATACTGTAGCAAGTACAAACGTCATGGGGGATTTATCCTTTGGACCCTTTTCTCTGTCAGTTTTAAGTCAGTTTTACCAATTATCATAGGACCCACTATGGTCCAGGCTAACTTTATCACTGTGCCCAACCTGCCTATTGAATATTCTGACCTTGGAGAGGCCTTTAGTATGACAAGGGGTTCTTCTCAATATCCCTCCTCATCTCCTCGATCCTCCGTCCTCCATCCTATGACCCGGAAACCGATCGAGCTCAGCCATCTTGTAGGACATCTCAATTCTTTAACTGCACCATGAGGAGGTGAGGATCGAGGAGTGAGGAGGCTTCCTGAGGAGTCTTGAGCAAGGATACACAGCTGTATCCTATGCGGAAGTGTTTTTCGGCAAAAAATCTTATGCACATGTAAATTCTCCTCCTCCATTCATCTCCATCTGTCGTAATAATTTACATTTATATGTTACCTTTGCAGTTTAAATAAACCATACATGTCATATATTTCAACAGGACATATTGCTTTATTAATATTTATTATGAATGCCTTATATAATGAACTTTAATAACATAAGGGCGGATCCCTTTAGCGCAGCTGATGATGCTTTGAAGTGACACGTGAGTGGTCAAGAATATTCCAGTGTTCATCCTTTGATTTGAATTCCTTTGCATCCTTCCCTCATATCCTTAGGGGGTGGGGCTAAGACGCGAGGAAAGGAAGCAAGGAAAGGAAGCGAGGATGCACAAATAAGAAATGAGAAGCACCCAATGTTTATCCTTTGATTCCTCCATCCTCAGTTCCTTTCCTTGCATCCTTCCCTCATATCCTAATGGGGTGGAGGTAAGACGTGAGGAAAGGAAGCAAAGAAAGGAAACGAGGATGCACAAATAAGAAATAAGAAGCACCCCAAGTCTATGTAACTTCCTCCTTACCAGCTAGGCAATTTTTGCATTACTGATCTCTTGCCAGGGCACGACACCACCTCAAAGCCACATTTTTCCTCTGTCAGAATCTGAAGACCTACACCAAACTCAACCTCGACTGTGCCTATAATCTTATTCGCATTTGGGAGGGGACAAATAGAAGACCACATTCTCTACCAGCAGCAGAACTCTCTACCATGCCATTCAGAATGGTCAGCAATTCCTCAGTCTTCCAATCCTTCAAATCAATGGGCAGTTATCTACATGGATGACATTCAAATCTACTAAGGCCAAGAAATGAGAAAATGAATTTCACCAGACAGCAGTATCCTTCCACATCTACATAATTAATTTTGAGGGATTGGCTATGGACGACTGCAAAGTATGTGTGGCTCTGAACTGGCTTCAATCCACCACAAGAAAGGAATTACAGCATTTCTTCAGATTTGCCAACTTTTATAGGTGTTTCATCAGACATTTTTAGCACCAGTAGGGAGGGAGTAAGAGGCTCTGTTCGTCATCAGAAAAAGGTAGCATTCAAGGAATGGCGACATTGATTAGACGAGGTAAGACATTCTTTTCTTGTGCTGACAGACAACCTAAAATATCTACACTTCACCCAGCGATTAAACCTAAGACAGGCAAGGTAGGCCTTATTCTTCACTTGTTTCAATTTCACTATTACTTACCGCTCCAGTACAAATAATGTTAAAGCAGATGCTCTGTGAAGACAACATGATTCCAGGCCTCAGAATCAACTTACTGAACCCATCATTATATATATATATATATATATATACACTCATGCATACATACATGAGAAAAGGGAAAGTAGAATTGAATGAATAAAACCATTACAGAAGCCAAGGGAATGAAGCTATGAAAAGGAGTCTACCACTTGGATCAGTGGTTCTCAACCACGTTCATGGTCTCACATTGCCATTGACTTTGTGATCACTGACCTCCCTATCTCACAAGATAACATGAAAATCTTAACCGTGGCTGGCCACTTCGCACTGGCATATCGATTGATCCTACTACCCAAACCTTTTTTTTGTCTGCTTTTTCTTTTCTGTGCCCAATTCACTTCTCTGGTCTGGACAGCAATTATCCATCAACTCAGTGTTAACATCAACCTAACTTCAGGATACCACTCAGTGTCTAATTGCCAAACTGAACATCTACATCAGGAAACCTCTCTATTAATATTTCAGATTTTTTGCTGTAATACCTAAATTAGCAGTTTATTTCTTATAACACATTGTCTCATATCGTTGTGCAGATGTTAAACATTTTTCTAAATATGCTAACAATTTAAAAACCCACATTGTTCTTGAGAAGGGCATGTTTCCCATCTTACCCTATGTCTCAACATGCTTATATATACATAAAAAGCTGTCTTGACAAGCTTAAATTTATTTTATTATTTTATTTATGGATAAAGTACATCGAAATTTTAATTGCTCAGTTATAAAGCAGTACATGCTCATGTTTTTTTTTTACCACAAGAGGGCGTGGGAGTGAAACAGTGAACAGAACAGCGGTCTGCTGAGGTTTATTGTTGAGCGCTCCAGAAATTATGTTCTGTTGGTGTTATTGCCTTCCTCCTCTTTACACGCAAAATACCCATCATCCAAGAGGGGGTTCCCGTTTTGAATTACTGCTGCGTGCCACTCTTGGTATGAAAGTCTCTTTAGAATTGTTTGTTTTTCAAACTGCCAGTGGTTTCTTTTTTTTTTTTTTTTTTTTTGACGGACAGTAGTATTGGGTTCATACTTAAAAGCACACAGTGCTTTGTGTGGACACCTTGTTCCTTTGTTTCTGTATGTTTTATTAGAATTATTTCTGTGTAGTGATGAATATTGATAGAACATTTTCTGTTTCTTCCTGAACACCATCTTTTTCTTCTCTTTCAATGAAACTGTGTGGCATTCAGAGATGATGGGACAATGGCCAAACATTTCCGTATGTTTCCTGGCCTGAAAATAATTTTGCGAAGGGCTGAGCACAGCCCCAAGAATTTGTGTGGATAAATCCCTCAGAAATCTATGAAAATACCTTGACTTGCATACTTAGCAAGCACTAAATTACAGTATATAGCTGAATTGGAATACATTTTGTAATGAGAGCTGAGGGTAAAGAAAAGTAATGACATGACCATCCACCTCAAGAGCAAAGACTCTCTGTGCACTATAACAGCAACTAACATAGGACATGGAGCTTTGGCCATTCCGATACAGACCCTACACTGCATACTAACATGTTTACATCTTACTTCTGTCTGCTGCCTTATTTAGCGAAAATTATTAGTCAGTTAACAACTTATGTTTAAAAAGTTACCTGAGATTGGACAACTAGAGAAAAGTCAAACATTAATGGAACTGACTTGTTTGTTTTTTAATTGTAAAACGCAATGACTGATTCATAGTTTCATCTCATAATTTGAGGTGGTTTTACAGCTGCAGATGCATAAGATTAAAAGTTGTTTTTATACAATCATTTTAGGTCAACATTCTGCTTTGAGCTTTACCTTAGATCAGCAAAGGGCTTTCATAATATTTTCTTCTATGCAAGTGCTAGTTATCTGGCAGTGAGAAAGGCAGTCCTTGTACTGTATGTCCTTGGCACTATCATTTTATAATCCTAAATTTGGACATGTAATGCTGTAGGAGCTATATTTATTGTACTTGTATTTATTTTTTATTTTTTATTTTTTTATTTATTTATTTATTTATTTATTTATTTTGTACAACAAAAGTTTTTATTTCTGAATGAATAAAACTATTTAAAGAATACTACAAAGCCATTTCACTGAATGCCTTCCCTCAGGTCCATTTTGCACATTACAAAATTCTCACAAAGACATTTTTTAATCCTAAATTGTCAAACAATGCAGCACAGCTGTGATTAATCTCACTAATCAGGATTTGATTCCCTCTACTGAACTGCCATTGAATGCATTAAAACTTCAACACCCCCAATTTTTCAAAAATGTGTTTTGTAGATCACTCATCAAAAACCATTAGCTGGATTATGTTTAACCCCTTTTTAACTATAACAAATGCATTTAAATAACACAGTAAACAAAGTTAGGACTTTAAGTTTAGGATATGTTAAAGTCATTGCTGCTTAACCTACATGTACACATATAATAATCCTGGGCCCGTATTCACAAAACATTTTATCTTACCACTAAGAGTTCTCCAACATAGCAGTAAAAGTTTTTGTGAAGACTTTTCTCTTAAAAAACTATCCACAAAGTTGCTGAGACAAATTTAGAGTAGTCTTAACCTAACAGTAAGGGCGGGGTTGACCTTGTTGCAATGGATGATGTCAGCATGCTTACTAACTATCCACACAATGATTGGCTGATAGGGGAGGGGTCTATGTCAGAGATTTATTCATAGAAATATTGTAGAGATTATTTTGCCATAGTCAAAGGTTTAAAAATAAAACTGTGTGTTTAAAAATGATTAAAAATAAAGATTTTAAAATGCAGTGTCACTAATTAACTATACGTTTAGCTAACTGTCAGCCTCTTACATGTGTGCTTCTCGTAAAAAAAAAAAAAAAAAATGTGGATATGCATATGAGCAGACTTTTAATTAACAGAGTAGAATAATCATGGCTAAAATTAAGACATGTAAACGTAAAAGAAACCCAAACTGGAGGCAAGAGCAGCTGTTACTTCTTGTCCAACTTGTTAATGAAAATGAGGATTACTTCAAAGGAGAATGTTAAAGTTAAGATAAGCTCCAAAAGCAAAAAAAGATACGTGGGAAAACAAATAAATGCAGCGTGTTTCTAAAAAGATTGCTGGCAAAATAGTTGGATTTGGTCTTAGTGACTTAGGAGTCGTCTTCACTACTCCTAACGTTTACAGATTTAGGAACCAGTTTAAGCGCTAAACGCTTTGTGAAATACCTCAAGCCAAAAAAATACTAGAGCAAAAATTTAGGATTGACATTTGATTTAAGATTTTCTCCTAAATCGGCAAGTTATGAGCTACCTTTAGCCTTAAGATGTTTTGTGAATATGAGCCAACTATAAGCATGATATCAGATCAAAATGGTGGACAGCGTCAAAGTGTAAGAGTATGCGATGAAACTGTCAGCCACAAAAAAAAAAAAAAAAAAGTTTAGCATTATACATTATACAGTATTTTTAACATTTAGATTTGAATTTAAAGTTCTCTTTCATGGTTCATAATGTTTATAATTAAACTGGTTATTAAATGCCATTTATATTTAGTTTATTGTGCAAACATGAGATGTTTTTTCCTAGAAGATTCCTAGAAGCACAGCAAATTTTGTATGTTTTTTTTTTTTTTCAGCCATATCTATATTCAAAAAAACAACTTAAGATTTAACTTAAAGATTAACTTAAAAGGTCTCACGCAGAATCAGTATTAAATAAAATGCCAAACAAAAGCTTTAATTTAATCAACACTACAGACAAAACAGATTTTATTGGCTTTTTTTTTTTTAAATCACCATCCAAATTTCTTCAGAATAATCCAAAAAAAAAAAAAAGTGCTTCAACTAAACCAGAAAATAAGTATATAACTCCATGGTAGATTTATTTTAAAACAAAGTGCTCAAATCACATCAAGAAATAAATTAAATGCCATTTATTCCATCACTATATATATTATAATATATATATATATATATATATATATATATATATATATATATATATATATATATATATATATATATATTTATTTATTTATTTATTTATTTATTTATATTTATTTATTTATTTATTTATTTATTTATTAAACAAAAACTTCTTTTCACAATTAGGACTTTGATCATTGCAAGACAGGTATCCTTCAGTAAGTGCCCATGCATGGGTCTTGTTCAATAGTCAGTAGAGGCATCAATATTTCCTCATGCTGCCCTCTGGACTCTGACCCTGACCATGTGGCAGCGGTGGACATCTTAGGCGTGGCTGATGGGCAGCGGTGTCATTGAGTGGGGCAAGAGTGGCTGCAGCACCAGTGAAGTGGGAGAGTGGACTAGAAGGACAAAAAGTTAAAGCATTCAGTCTCTAAACTTCAGTCACAAAGAGCTGCTAAACATATGCACTAAATTTAAAATATCAGTTAATAAACATAACATACCATCCATATAGGAGTGTAGTGCAGTCAGCATAGGGGTGTCTACAGGGGCAAAAGCAGTGTACTGAAGTTCATCTATTAGAGGAGGAGAAAGCCGAGTGGACTGCAGAGATGACACTGGTGTGGCTGAAGAGTGATTTGGGCTAACATGCTTCTTATGACGAGCTCGACAGTTCTGGAACCAAACCTGAGCAGCAGACGGATGAAGAATTGACAGTACACTAGTATTACTAGCATAGTAATATATAATAGTATAGTACTAGTATAGAACAAATTCACATATGGATCAAAAATAAAATAATTCACAAAACAAAATGCAAATAAAACAAATTAAAAATCTATTTTAAAAACATGCTAAAACAGCAGTGCACACATTAAAAACAAATAAGAATATAGCATAATACCTGAATAACCCTCCGGCTTAAACCAGTTCTTTCTGCCAACTTTTGTAAAGTCTGGGCATCTGGATTGTTGTCCTGAGCAAACTGGGCTTGCATTACCTTAATGCACATATACATACACACACACACACACACACACACACACACACACACACACACACACACACACATTTTTATATATATATATATATATATATATATATATATTATATATATATATATATATATATAATATAAATACACACACCACAACAACAAATAGCATTACAACATTAGAAGAAGAAGAAGAAGAAAAAAAAAAACTACATATACATAACATTAAATAGCCAATGAAAGAATTTTTGTCCAGAAAATGAGAATTTCAATATTAACCTGCAGCTGGTCAGCTGTAAAACTTGTCCGTGCCCTCTTGGCTGGTTTAGGCTGATTTACTTCCTGCTCTGAGGGAACAGCTCCCTCCACATTCACTCCTTTTCCTACAGCAAATTACAAAGTCCATCAACAAGAGCAGAATTAAACTCAAGCTCTGGTTCCACAGAAGCTGAATGAATGCAGATGGAATTAACATTGTGTTAATTTTGAACAACTTGAGATATACCAGATAACCATTTAAATGCTGATAACATATTTATATATAAAAATAAATAAATAAATAAAAAACACAACACTAAACCATTCTCCATGGCACGTTTCAGGTTGTCCAACATGCAGTCATAATGCACGCGACACAGAACCCTCTCATCCACCAGGGCAAACTCTTCTCCTGTGGACAGCTGTCTCTTGCAGGAAAAGCAAGCAAAACAAGCCAGGTGGTAGGTGTTTCCTTTTGCTCTGCGGACCCAGTCATTTGAATGGATGTTCCTACCGCAGTGAGCGCAACGTGTTCCATACTTCCTGCAAGAAACAAGTCTTTGATAAGAGCTTCCATCAATAAAACGTAAACAAGCTTTTGTGACATTTCTTTTTAGTGAAGCTAACAGTGGTTGTTTGATAAAGAATACGGCACTCCATTAAAAAATTAAATAAAATAAGACGCGTAAGGAATGAAAACATTGGTCAACGATTGTCCGTCTAAAATGTAGAGAGGGAAAGCATGCAATGTTTGAACTACAAAAAACTACAAAATTAGTCACTTTATAAGAAAATGCAAAAGCATCACAAGTTTAGAAATGCTGTAAACAACTGTTTTGGAATAATATATATTGGCCTTTTTCATAAATTGGTGGGGATATTATATATATAGGCTATATATTTATGTATGTATTTATTTATTTATTTATTTATTTATTTATTTATTTATATACACACACACTCTTCACCTGAAGTAGTCCAGTTTACAGAATATCTCCTTTTCTTTTATATAACAGCTGATGTGTCTACCCAGAGATGTTTGGCACACGCTGCAAGACAGGCATCTCACGTGCCAGCACATGTCGTTCACCTGAGGTGTAAAAGCAACATTTTTCAGTTTTCGAACGTAACATTTGCGTAGATAAGAAAAAGAGACATAAGATTTGTCACTGCATACCGGGGAAGCCCAGAGCGGAACGTCAACTTAGTTAAACACCACTCATCTGAAAGAATTGTGAGAAACACATAAAATATTTAATACGCACCTTCAGCAGATATTTGTCGACGATCTCAGTGCCACAGCTGGTACAGATGACTTTTTCCGTCATGGCATGAGGTGAAGAGCCGGGTGACAAAGACGACGACGAACACGATACCTCTTCAAACAGCTCTTGAGTTTTATCCTGAAAATCAAAGAAAGATTGTGCGTATTTTTTAAACGTAAATAAACTATTTAACAAAACTCTGGCCACTTAATAGTAGTTTAGGGATTAGAGAATTCAGCATCGTCTTTCAGGAACATAAGGTCAGTGACCTTCCTAAATAATATGGCCTTTCAAAAGCCTTCGACTAAAAAAACAACAACAAAAAAAAAAATGTATGTAGTCCCCCACTCCAGAGATGATTAAATAATTATTTGTAAATACCACTGCGTTTATAACCTGAGGCGGCTGTATGGTGTGAGGCGTGCAGAGAATTGAACCTCCACAGGTCGCGGGCATGACGAGAGCAGCTAAAACACACTGTATCGCCTGCCCGCTAGCGCTGTCGCCTTTTTAACCTCGGCGGCCGAGTGACAGATTACGGCCACTTGCCTTTTTACCATGACAACCTCTACAAGCGAGCAAGAAGTGGTGCAGAAACACTGGCGCGTCTTAACACAAAGCGTCATCCTCTTTATTTCATGCGCTGAAACTCCTCAGGTAGCCTATATACTAATTGTTTTCTGTCGCTTTCAAGATCTTATTTCTCCTTATGTCGCTTTCTGAAGTGACGTTTCCATTCTTTTTTTTTTTTTTTTTTACTTTTTAAAACTATTTCCGAACTCGCTTTAGAAAAAAACACAACTGTCGTTGTAACAAAGAAGAAAATAATTCCCCGATTACTTAATTTATATTAATTGCACACAGGCGTTGCATGTGGCGCAGCTGAGTATGGTACCGTAATTCAGAAGCGAAGACTGTTTCAGTTCTCGCCGATAAACAGAAATAAATAATAGTTTAGTGAATAATGGAAAATAAAGCACAGTGTGTGTCTGCCGCCTTTGTTCTTTAATTTTAATAGGCTATATTTGGATTACTTTTATTAATCAACATTTTCCAAAATACAAAACATGAGGGGAAATCACATAAGGATTTATTAATAAAACAAGGAATTAAAAATAAAAATACACATTTCAAAAGTATAAGCATTTCATATGACACTTACAGTGTTCTTGCTTGGACTTTCCTTCGATGTGGTTTGTTCATTTTTCCAGTACATTGTCCGGTATGTTATATCCACTCTCAAATCTCTCGAATTAATCCATATAGGTGCTGCAGCTGAATTCACGTCGTGACCATGTTTTACCTTAAACTTTTGTTTTCCTTAGTGAGGGTGGAACTTTTCCCTCGTGTTCTCATTACTCTGGCCGCACCTCCCTGTCACATTTACACACGCCTATTATTTGAGGAGTGAGTTGCGTGAAAAAAAAAAAATAAGTAAACGAAGAATTAACAGAATAAAATTTGTTTAATCAAAAATGAAAGTTTTGTTAAATACGTTTTAGAATCGACTTTTAAGGCGACAACTAGGCTACAATTACGTATAGCATAAATAATACAGCAGGTCACTTTCATATTATGCATTATATGGATTAAGCCTAATTGCACAATAGAATTATGTTTGTTTAATCGCAATAACATTAAGATAAACTTTTTACATTTTAGTATTTTGGAATATGTCTGTCACATGTCAAGCAGTGATAACTGTGATTTGTTGCAAAAAAAAAATAAAAATCTGCATTTTGCATCATTGTATTATTGCGCGGATTGGCAGTTTGTACATCCACAGTCCCTCAGCAAATACCTTATCTAGGTTTGGAAAAATGCATGGGAAATTCTGAGGCGGCTATTTATGATTAAATTAAACAATTCGAGTTAAAATAAATGAAATGAAAGTTCTAAAAAAAATATGTCACCGCTGTTTTATTTGTAGGGGAGAGTGCAGATCACTTGCCTATACAAATTTATTGTCAATATCATTGCCGTTTGTTTATTATTATTATTATTATTATTATTATTATTATTATTGAACAAAACTATTCGTTTTTACTGGGTTATATTATTATTACTACTTGATAGACGTTATGTCCCTTCTATTTGTTTAACTTTATTTGATCTTATATTCAGCTTTCTGGCTAATATTTCATCGATATTTCCAAACAATTCACTGGCACTGATGCTCCACAATTAATGTATGTTGGTTAAATTTGTTTTCAGGTCACAGGCGTAATTATAATATTTTAACCCGAGCTGAATGGGGTTCTCATGCGTTCTCAAATGGTTAACAAAACAGGACATAGGCTAGTCATCTGAAGTCAAACAGCTTCCGCTGAACCGATGTGTTAGTATTTCGTCTAAATATATTCACCTAACCTATCTATTTACATATGTAAATAGACACATTACACATAGGCTATAAATAATAAAATGTTTATGTAGCCTATATTTAAATCTTTCAACTCATCAACCATTTTGTCGCCCCACTGTATGAGCATTAACATTGTATTATTTGAGGTTATATGAAATGTATAGCCATATAGTTAAGTTAATTTTAGTCAGCTCACATATCTGCATTTAAATGGACACTGACTTCTTAATTACAAGAGAAATAATGTGTTTATTTGAATGGGTATTACATCACCAGCTAAAAAGATGTAGTCCTTATTTTTCCTCTTTTCACAGTTAATTTTAGTCAGCTCACATATCTGCATTTAAATGGACACTGACTTCTTAATTACAAGAGAAATAATGTGTTTATTTGAATGGGTATTACATCACCAGCTAAAAAGATGTAGTCCTTATTTTTCCTCTTTTCACATGCTTTAGAATTCAACCTATCTCTTGATTTTGCAAAAAGTATTATAATATAAAAAAGGAAATCCCAATTTACTGTATAGTCTACGCTCTATAGTTTTGGAATTCCAATATTTAATGTTTTTGCACTTCTAATTTAAATCTGTGCCCTCTATTTAAAATGGATTCCTCTTTTATGTATTTCTATTATTCTTGTATTGTATGTTATGTCTTCCAATTTCATTGTTTTTAATTTCTTTTTTTTTTTTTTTTTTTACTTCTATTTTGCCATATTTTTCTTATCCTATAGATTTTATTTTCTTTATGTTTTTTTTATGATTTTATTTTCTTTACATATGCTAATGATTGTTGGATTGTTGTGTTTAGTGTAAAAACCTTACTATTACTAGTCTGTTCTCTCTCTGTATTAAGATGGGTGGGAAGATTACAAGATTGTTCTACCCACATATGGTTTAAGTGGTGACCTACTAACTAACATTGTTCCTGTACTGTTTCCATAACAGTTAGTTGAGATCCCCTGGCACTGTTGACTAGGAAAAAAAAATTGTACAAGATTATACAACAGTTCTTTCTGGACCTCAAGTCTGATTGGCTAAGAGGTTTTTCCAGCCATGAGATATTCTACCAACATTGCCACGGGAACCATTTCACCATTTGTATTTAGGACCAAGCCCACTACAATTTTACAAATAGCCTACTACTGCTGTTGTGTCACAGAATGTAATTTTAAGTTATTTTAATAGTTGTTTAGACTTCAGATATCTGGGTTGTTAATCAGGGGCGGACTTCGATTTTTGGGGACCCTTAGACAATTCAGGTATGGGGCCCTAACACACCAGCCATGTGTTTTAAAAAGCCTGAAAGCTTAAAAGTATGTGTATATTTTCTTCTCTGAGGTAAATATATCAAAATTAATAATATTGTGAGACATTCAGACAGTTGTCACTGTATTAGCAATACCTAACTCAATTATTATTTTCTTTTTTCAATTATTTCAATGATTATTTTCTATTTGCAAACACTTCTAATGATGGGATTCGCAAATCCACAGCACTAAACAAATCTCCGGAGTTTCAAAGTGGATTGTAAATTAAACACCTGACCACTGACAACAGTGATTGACTACATTGCTTAACATTACAAAAAAAATGAAAATAGAAACCTTTCATGCTCTCCAGGATGCAAACAAAAATATGCACTGGATCATTTTACAAATCTGTTTCAGTAATATCAGATGGAGCCCCCTGATTCTCCGGGACACTAAGAGGTCTGTTTACCTTGCTTGTTGTTTAACTCCACCCCTGTTGTTAAAAGGATAGTTCAGTCAAAAATGAAAATTCAGTCATTAATTACTCACCCTCATATTGTCCCAAACCCGTAAGACCTTTGGTCATCTTCGGAACACAAATTAAGATATTTTTGATTAAATCCAAGGGTTCTTTAACCCTCCATAGACAGCAACTACCATGGTTAAGGCACAAAAACGTAGTAAGGACACATGAGTGTGATGCTGTTGACACAAAACATGCATGCACTGCGTCTTGTTTATGAGGAGATAAAAGCACACACGTATGTTGTGGTACTCCGGATAGTGGGGGGAAAAGAATTGTTGAATAAAGTTTTTTGTTTTTTGTTTTGTTTTCTTTATGCGCAAAAGTATTCCTGTAGCTAGGGCTATGCCGATATTCGGACGCCATTATCATGCGCATCTGGTCAGTAATGCCTGTTCTGTGATTAGTAGTAAATCTCATTCACCTGTTCATTCATGCAGCCGTGTTTACTACACAGAGCCATAGTTAACTGACAAGCTATGCAGTTTTGCATGCATTATCGCTATGTGTCGCCTGCGATAATGAAGGCGATATTGCGTAGCTTGTCAGTGAACTATGGCTCTGTGTTATAAACGCGGCTGCATGAATGAACACATGAATGAGATTTACGACTTTACTAGCATTACTGACCAGATGCGCATGATAATCGCGTCTGAATATCAGCACAGCCCTACCTGTATCTTTGTAAAATTACAGTTGAACCACTGATGTCACATGATATCCTTACTAAGTTTCTGTGCTTTGACTGTAGTAGTAACCTTGCTATCTATTGAGGGTCAGAAAGCTCTTGGATTACATCAAAATATCTTAATTTGTGTTCTGAAGATGAACAAAGGTCTTACAAGCTTGGGATAAAACTACAGAATTTTCATTTTTGGGTGAACTATTCCAAATAAGATGCTTATTTGACAGTTTTAATGTTTTAGGTCGAGATGTGAGCTCCCTCAGTGTCACTGTTCGTTCAGCACTAACAAACCCACTGAGAACAGCCTTACCTCTGCTAGTTCTTCTGGAAATTGCCACTCACCGCTCGCCATGTTGCTGTGTCTCTAGTAGTTGAGATATAATTCATCTTGATACAGTATCTCACAGAAGTGAGTACATCCCTCACATTTTTGTAAATATTTTATTATATCTTTTCATGTGACAACACTGAAGAAATGACACTTTGCTACAATGTAAAGTAGTGAGTGTACAGCTTGTATAACAGTGTAAATTTGCTGTCCCCTCAAAATAACTGAACACACAGCCATTAATGTCTAAACCTCTGACCACAAAAGTGACTACACCCCTAAATGAAAATGTCTAAATTGGGCCTAATTAGCCATTTTCTCTCCCCGGTGTCATGTGACTTGTTAGTGTTACAAGGTCTCAGGTATGAATTGGGAGCCGGAGTGTTAAATTTGGTGTTATCTCTCTCACTCTCTCATACTGGTTACTGGAAGTTCAACATGGCACCTCATGGTAAAGAACTCTCTGAGGATATGAAAAAAATAATTGTTGCTCTACATAAAGATGGCCAAAACCCTGAAACTGAGCTGCAGCATGGTGGCCAAGACCATACAGTGGTTTAACATGACAGGTTCCAGTAAGAACAGGCCTCGCCATGGTCGCCCAAAGAAGTTGAGTGCACATGGTCAGCGTCATATCCAGAGGTTGTGTTTGGGAAATAGACGTCATATCCAGAGTGCTGCAGAGTGCTGCCAGCATTGCTGCAGAGGATGAAGTGGTGGGGGGGTCAGCCTGTCAGTGTTCAGACCATACACCGCACTGCATTAAATTGGTCTGCATGGCTGTCGTCCTAGAAGGAAGCCACTTCTAAAGATGATGCACAAGAAAGCCCGCAAACAATCTGCTGAAGACAAGCAGACTAAGGAGATGGATTACTGGAACCATGTCCTGTGGTCTGAAGAGATGAAGATAAACTTATTTGGTTCAGATGGAGTCAAGCGTGTGTGGCGGCAACCAGGTAAGGAGTACAAAGGCAAATGTGTCTTGCCTACAGTAAAGCATGGTGTTGGGATTGGCATGGTCTGGGACTGCATGAGTGCTGCCAGTACTGGGAAGCTATAGTTCATTGAGGGAACCATGAATGCCAACATGTACTGTGACATACTGAAGCAGATCATGATTCCCTCCCTTTGGAAACTGGGCCGCAGGGCAGTATTCCAACATAACGACCCCAAACACACCTCAGAGACGACCACTGCCTTGCTAAAGAAGCTGAGGGGCATCTGTGGGGCATCCTCAAACGGACGATGGAAAAGTGCAAGGTCTCTAAAATCCACGAGCTCCGTGATGTCGTCAAGGAGGAGTGGAAGAGAACTCCAGTGGCAACCTGTGAAGCTCTGGTAAACTCCATGCCCATGATTGTTAAGGCAGTGCTGGAAAATAATGGTGACCACACAAAATATTGACACTTTGGACCCAATTTGGACATTTTCACTTAGGGGTGTACTCACTTTTGTGGCCAGTGGTTTAGACATTAATGGCTGTGTGTTCAGTTATTTTGAGGGACAGCAAATTTACACTGTTATACAAGCTGTACACTCACTACTTTACATTGTAGCAAAGTCTCATTTCTTCAGTGTTGTCATATGAAAAGATATAATAAAATATTCAGTGTACTTACAGGGCTGTACTCACTTCTGTGAGACACTGTATACCAGGCAATCTTTGGTCTCATTAATCTATTATTTGTTCCAGAGCATAGTATTAGCTGAGGGCTAAGTTTAATTATTTTATATTTTTATACAACTCAAATGCTGTATCAAAACAGTGCCTTTGTTCTGAATTGCTGAGCAGCTTTTATAATGACTATTGTTGTTCCTTAAATATTATTGTTCAATAAATACTATTTTATATAAATAATAGTATTTACATTGTTAACCAAAATCCTCTCTCCTTGGATCACCTTAATGTGGTGCAAGGGTTTGAGTGTCTCAGTGACCCTGAAGCTGTGTTGTCTGGAGCTTAAACTCCTGGTAGAGACTCCCTATAGGCAAATTGGTACCAGCTGAGAGGCCAGACAAAGAGTGATTTCCCCCCTATAATCCCCTATGGTACACAGGAGTCAAAATAGTCAGACCCTGCCCAGAAAAGAGATACTGAGGCCCTCTCCTGGAGCCAGGCCAGGGAGAGGAACTCATAGGTGGTGACTGGGCTCTGGAAATTACCATGGAGCTGTCTCCTTGTGGGCTCACCTGTGATGAGAAATCGATGTGATTGACAACAGGTGGCAGGTGGGGCAGACTGAACCTTGGTTGCAACAACTAGCTTTTGGTACATGAAATGTACATGAAACGCCTCCTTTGTAGAAGCAACTGATGTGAGCTGTGGCTGGAATGTTGTCGGTGCTTGTCGCGGTGGCAACCCTAGAACCCGCTGGTGAACACCAGTGGTAAGGGAGGCCATCAGACAATAGAAGGAGGACTTTTGGGTCTGGTTGACTCTAGGTTTTCCAGATTCTGCTGACAAGTATCGGCAGGCTAAAAGG
The DNA here is from genome assembly GCA_033026305.1 of Cirrhinus molitorella. Classification (NCBI taxonomy): domain Eukaryota; kingdom Metazoa; phylum Chordata; class Actinopteri; order Cypriniformes; family Cyprinidae; genus Cirrhinus; species Cirrhinus molitorella. Next base: position 29,117,727 of record CM065124.1, on the reverse strand, counting down.
ACTGCAGCCGCAGTGGTCAGGGAAGCAAAAACTTGGGTGTAGGAGGAGAGGTTCTGTCAAACCATCAAACGACTGTAACAGATAAAGCATAGACTGGTCCAGGCTGTTGCAAGTCAGGACAAAGAGAGTCGCTGACTTAGCGATGTAGTCTGGAGGTGTAAGGAATAATTTCAAAATCTTCTGAACCTAGAGGACAATCTCTCACAAGTTGAAGTTGGGCTGCCTTGGTTGACACGCTTGTTCATCATTGCAGTACATGTAATCAAAGTTTAACCATCACTCATGGAGATGAGGGGGACATAAGGCAAGTGACAAGAGAAATGCACACCAAAGAAACATTAAAGCTAGCTCGACAAGTTTTTTCTCTCCACTGAAAGATAGCAACTTAAATAAAATCACAGCAGCTGAAGTGAACTCTACCATAATGTGCAGCAAAATTTATCAAATAGGTCAATTGACTGTGCTGCTAAACTAGCCCCAATCATCTTCCCAGATTGCAAGAAAGCTTGGTTGTGGAAGAACAAAGTGTGCATCTGTTCCTACCGGTGTGCTTGCACCTTTAGAAATATGCTTGAAACTGTCAAATACACCAATGATTGCACATGGGTCAGATTCTCTTCCACATTTCTTAATTGCATCTGATGCATCAAACCATGTATAACCAAATTATTCCTGTTGTTGTATTACAATATTTCACACCCAACTTTGGAGTGCAGAACAGACTGTTGGACTTTTATGATGACTGTAAGGAAGACATGAATGTGATTTTTTTTTTTTTTTTTACCTGGTTGTTTCAAAGCTTGAGGAGAGAAACCTGAGGTTAGAATGGATCTCTGCATACTCTGCAGATAATGTCAGCGTTAGTTACAGTGTGCATAAAGTGGTATACAAGAATGCATTCATTATCATGGCTAATTGGATGGCCCATGTGCACAACTGTGGGAGGTATGTAGGTGATAACAGCGTAGCTAAGCTTGTGGCCTGTTGTGTGTCGAAAAAAACCTTTTGGCTTTTTTGCAAAAACATCAGGTATGCCTAGAGTTCACAGGGCCGACACGTTCTCACTCCCAATTCGTCACGTACGGACGCTTGGTCAGGACCCTTGGCGTCACATTTTGACACACAGGGTACCCCTTCAACATAATTTTTCGATGTGCAGGGCCCTCCACTGCTTTAAAAAAAGAAACCCTTGGCGTTAATAAGCTGACGCGAAAGGCACTGGGAATTGTATGGTCATGATTAAATTATATATTGGGTAATAATATTGCCATTATTGCATATATATTGGGGTGTCATTTTTCAATGCAAACAGTCACAACAGTTTTTGTCAGTAAAACACAGATATAACAGCCAGATACATCTACAGTCACAATATTTAAAAAATATGAATATTCAAAATCTTCCGAGGCAAACCGATTTGTAAGAGGAACAGGCGTCGATTGCCGTCTCCATCCGTCGTAAAGCTCATCCTGTTTGCTGCAGTGTATATCAGTCAAAGTATAAAATTATTTCTATTTTTTATAAATACATGCAAACCATTAAATTAAGACCAACAACTGAAAACAATGGAGGACCCTGTGCATCAAAAAATTACGTTAAAGGGGTACCTTGGGTGTCAAAATGCGACATGAAAGGGGCCAAGCGACAAAATGTGACGACTTGGGAGTGTGAACGTGTTGACAGGGCACATCTTCTACATCCTTGCCATTTTCAAGCAATTTCCAAAGGCTGATGGCTTTGAAGCGCTTTTCTCCAAGAGATAAAAAATTGCTTTTGACAGCTGGCCAGGATTCATGTAGGCGCTTTACGGCTTAGCCACGCTGTTTGCACATTCTGGTAAAGAATTGTGTACTCCTCTTCCACCTCAAACACTTCCTTTAATTCTTAATTCTTAATACTTCTTGATGTTGAAGGGAAAAGGATTGATCCTTTGGATTGGAGACAACCACTCTCCTGCCACAGTTTCCTACCAGGCTGCTGTCATAGAGCAGTACTTTCTTATGTTCTATCAAAGAGCGCTTGCTTACCTAAACAAGTGGTTTGATACCACTGATGGCAATGCAATGTGTAAAATGGCAATGTATTTGTGTATTTAAATTAAAATTTATACATATGTGCAACATTTAGTGCAAAATGAAAATTCAATTATATAATTTACATTTGCCATTTCCAACACTAGTTTTAATATGATCGATACTATTAGAGATAAAATTGTAACCATGCAGCCGTCAGCTATAGTACCAGATATATAGTGCGCTATAGATCTCCTGAGGAACTATTCCACTCATTCTCTATTATAGGAGAGGAAGAATTGTATAAACTTGTTAAATCATCTAAACCAACAACATATATGTTAGACCCTATTCCATCTAAGCTAATAAAAGAGGTGCTTCCAGATAGATCCTCTTCTAAATATTATTGATTTGTCACTGTCATTAGGATATGTGCCTAAAACCTTCAAACTGGCTGTTATTAAGCTTCTGTTTAAAAAAACACAACTTGACCCCAACAAATTATTAATTACAGACCGATCTCCAATCTCCCTTTTCTGTCAAAGATACTAGAAAAGATAGTATCCTCACAATTATGTTTCTTCCTACAGAAAAATAGTATCTGTGAGAATAGTTTTAGATCGTATCATAGTACTGAGACTGCTCTTATTAGAGTAACAAATGACCTGCTCCTGTCATCCGATTGTGTTTGTAACTGTCTGCTAGTTCTATTGGATCTTAGTGCTGCATTTGATACTATTGACCACAACATTCTTCTGAATAGACTTGAAAATTATGTTGGCATTAGTGGTAGTGCATTGGCATGGTTCAAATCGTACTTATCTGACCACCATTAATTTGTGGCAGTGAATGATGAGGTATCATATTGATCACAAGTGCAGTATGGAGTACATCAAGGCTCATATTTAGATCATATTTAGCACCCAAACTCTGGAACAATCTACCTAACACTGTTCGGGAGGCAGACACACTCTGTCAGTTTAAATCTAGATTAAAGACCTCTCTTTAACATGGCCTAGACATAACACATTTTAACATTTCTATAATTCAAATCCGTTAAAGGATTATTAGGCTGCATTAATTAGGTCAACCGGGAACACTTCCCATAACACCTGATGTATTTGTTGCATCATAAGAAGAATGGCATCTACGCTAATATTAGTCTGTCTCTTGCTTATTCCGAGGTCATCGTTGTCAGATCCAGTCTGTATTCTGATCAGATGGTCACTGCAGTCCCCTGATCCAGTCTGTATCCAGATGGTGGATCAGCACCTATAGACGACCACTACAGGTACACATTGCTTGTTTGTTGGTCAGAGGTGAACTGACCCCCAACTGTGCCTGGTTTCTCCATTTCTGTCATCGATGGAGTTTTGGTTCCTTGCCGCTGGTGCCTCTGGATTGCTTAGTTGGGGACACTTAATTTAATATAACTCAATATTGTATACTAATTGAACTGAGCTGGATGATAACATCACTGAATTCAGTGATTAACTCCCTTTTTTGTTTACTGTTTCTTTTTAAATAATTGACCCACTGCCTACCTATTTGACACTATAAAGCTGCTTTGACACAATCTGTATTGTAAAATGCGCTATATAAATAAAGGTTGCACCTTGTCTACATTGGACGCGACAGTTGTCGCCCCGCATTGCACCGCATTTCCTCTCTTTTAACACATAATAGAGTGCACGTCCTACGGCACCCAAGCGTCGCGCATGCCTCAAGTTTCTTACTGTTTACATTCCAACTGATACCCGTGATCATACAGAAAATGCTGCTACTGTCACAGTGCTTGCCCTAGACGACCAGTCAGATCAGATCTAGGAGCAGCTGCCATGGAGCATGTCACAGCCGAGGTAAAAATCACAGGCATCAATCGCGGTGTCCCGTGGCTGTAATCAGTGAGAGATGTTGTTGTGGCAGACACGTGACATTTCTCATGCTGGCCTCTTCTGCGACACCGTTGAAGAATTTGCCCAGCAGTTCTCCATGGTGAAGAAACAAATGGAGGCCATAAAACACATCCTCCTTCGTCGGGCGCCGGGCCCCAGGCCAGCTCCCCTGAAGCACTCATTGCCAGTTGTGGTACGGTCTGTCCGAGGCTTCCTGGATGTACTCACACACAGCTGGTCCAGGGACCTCCTCAAGTATGCATTTCCCCCACTGAGCCTCATTGCACAGACTCTGTGCAAAGTCAGCGAGGACAGAGAGCAGATCCTGCTCGTGGCCCCTTACTGTCCCAACAGGACTTGGTTCTCGGAGCTGGTGCTCCTCTCCCCCATTCCTCCCTGGCGCATCCTTCTTTCTCAGGGGAAGGGCACAATCTGGCACCTGCGCCCAGATCTCTGGAACTTCCACCTATAGTCCCTGGATACAACCAGGAGAATTTCAGAGATCTCCCACCTGCAGTGATTAACACTCTCTTGCAGTCCAGAGCCCCCTCCACTTGGCAACTGTACGACCTCAGGTGGTGCAGATTAACAAATTGGTGTTTTTTCCACTGGGTGGACCCACGGAGATGTGGCATCAAGTCAGTGCTTTCCTTCCTCCAAGAAGGATTGGATAGGCACCTTTCTGCTTCAACACTCAAGGTCCAGGTAGCCGCTATATCTGTTAACCATGACTTGGTGGAAGGCAGATCGGTTGGAAAGCATGACTTGGTTATTCAATTCCTTAACGGTGCCCATAGGCTGAATCCCATCAGACCGCACATTGTCCCCTCTTGGGATCTATCTGTGGTCCTCTGGGGCCTGCAGCTATATCCCTTTGAGCCTCTTCAGTCAGTCGAACTCAGTGCCCTCTCACTGAAGACGGGACTCCTGACTGTGCTCACTTCTATCAAAAGAGTTGGAAACCTCCAAGCCCTCTCCGTCAGTGACTCGTGCCTAGGATTCAGACCGGCTAGCTCTCACGTTACCCAGATCCGGATTAATGTAGACGTAGCCTCAGAGTTGCTCTTAGATTGGTCCTGAATCACTTTTAAGCTAAGACTCCTACATATAATTTTTAAAGCTAAATTAGGAGCTTTCTGAGAGGATTCTTAGAAGCTTTAAGAATACAGGCCCAGATGTAAATGCCCTCTGAAACGCTTTAGAGATGGATTTAAATCCAATCTCTCAAACCACTTCAGGAGATATTCTGGACCGCTTTCCAGATAAAACTGCATTTGGTTGTTGAAACCGCAAATTTTACTCCTCCCAAAATGTTAAAATAACAAACGCGTGAGAGCGTTTTATAGGCTATATGGCATGTTATAGTCAGATATGACAGTGCTAATGCAACAAACATTGCTGCGGATGAGTAGTAGAGTATCTCTTCAGCAAGCCGACACACAACCTCCTACAAAAAAACTGAAAGTAAGTCACAGATGCTCAATGCACAATCTTTTTCATTAAAACCAGTGAGACAAACTTATCTTTGCAGTGCGGTTGCCACGCTCTCTCCTCTTGTGGTCTTTCATCTTGAAATTAGCTGATTATTAATACAATGCACTGCTTATCTCTTGCTTTCCTTGATGTGATCTCCTTTAAATTTAAATACACTGCGGGAATTGAAGATCGCATTAAAATTTTTGTGACGACAATTACTCTGAGCAAACCAGATTAAAACAGCAGAGCACATCAATAAAATCAAATGTTTCTGTCCACTCATTTTGAAACTGGCTGGTTGATGCTCCTTTAAATGTTTTGTTTTTTTTGCCATCACCACTCACAGTTGTTGCAGTTATTGCTTGAATCTGTGCGCTCAAGGTGTTGTGACGCTTGAACACAGCACCACATACACAGATTGGTCGGAACAACGTACTATTATTGTAAACTGACTCTGTTAACTTTGATTCGCTGCACAACAAAGAAAATGCACTTTTATTTTCTGCAGGAAACTGATATCTAGTGACGGTTATATATATTTTTTTTTACTGTAAAGTTAGTGAAGGGAGACAGCTGGCGAGCCACGTCATTTTTGTCAAAGAGCCACTGACCTATCCTCTCAATATCAAACGAAGAAACGTTAATTCATGCGTTCATGATCTCAAGGATAGATTATTGTAATGTGACATGGAGGCGTCAGTAAATGATGAGATATTTCAGTGAATAAAATGATCCTGCCAGAAGAATTGCGTGAAAACTTATTATGTCCATTCTGTCTGTATAATCTAAGTGAGTTTTTGGAGGCTGTATGTAAGGCGAATTTAACGTTTTCCTACGTTTCGGTGTGAATGAGAAACTTTTGGAAAATGCTTGAAAACGCTAATGTGGACGGAGAGCATTTTAAAATGAAAACTCAGTTTTAAAATGTATCCGAATTAATGTAGACGTAGCCTCAGAGTTGCTCTTAGATTGGTCCTGAATTACTTTTAATCTAAGACTCCTACATAGAATTTTTTAAGATAAATTAGGAGCTTTCTGAGAGGATTCTTAAAAGCTTTAAGAATACAGGACCAGGTGTAAATGCCCTCTGAAACGCTTTCGAGATGGATTTAAATCCGATCTCTGAAATCACTTCAGGAGGTAATCTGGACCGCTTTCCAGTTGAAACTGCATCTGGTTGTTGAAACCATATATCCAAATTTTACTCCTCCCAAAATGTTAAAATAACAAATGTGTGAGAGCATCTTTATTGGGTGGTTGTTCTGCACGCTCAATAACCAAACTCCAGCTAGTCCAAGATGCAGCAGCTAGAGTTCTTACTAGAACTAGAAAGTGACCATATTAGCACAGTTCTGTTAGCACTGCACTGGCTCCCTATTAAACATTATATAGGTTTTAAAATCTTGCTAATTACTTATAAAGCCCTCAATGGCTTAGCTGGCTCCCTATTAAACATTATATAGATTTTAAAATCTTGCTAATTACTTATAAAGCCCTCAATGGCTTAGCTCCTCATTATTTGAGTGAGCTCTTATCACATTATTGTCCCTTACATCCACTGCGTTCTCAAAACTCTGGCAATTTGATTATTCCTAGAATATCAAAATACAACTGCAGGCGGCAGATAATTTACCTATTTAGCACCCAAACTGTGGAACAGTCTACCTAACACTGTTCAGGAGGCAGACACACTTTGTCAGTTTAAATCTAGATTAGCCTAACATTTCTATAATTAAAATCTGTTAAAGAATTGTTACGCTACATTAATTAGGTCAACCGGAACCAGGAACACTTCCCATAACAACTGATGAACTCGTTATAAAATCAACTTTTATTTACATGGAATAATAATAGTAAGTTATCTCTCCCCCATGTCCTGCTTTGTACCAGAAAATCATGTCTGCTGTAATGCAACAGAGCAATAGCCAAGTGGTCATCCTAGTGTGTTAATTCCCATTGTTAAAAAAGGGACCGGAGAGTGTGTTTCAATTATAGTGGAATCATCATTTCTCCAATGTGCAAAGCCTGGACATCCAGGAGAGACTCGGAGTAGAGCCATTGCCCCTCCACATTGAAAGGATCCAATTTAGGTCATTCAGCATCTGGTATAGATGTCTCCTGAACACCTTCTGGTGGAGGTGTTCCAGTCATATCCAGCTAGGAGGAGACCCCAGGATAGACTCAGGACACGCTGGAAGGATTATATCTTATGGCTGGCTTGGGAATGTTTGGGATCCCCCAGAAATAGCTGGAGGAAGTGGCCAGGGAAACGGATGGATGGGTGCACTTACTCAGTCTGCTGCCACCACAACCCCTTCTCAGATATGCAAAAAAAAGGATGGATTGATATTATGCTGTTAGATGGCAACAAGAGACTGTCCTTATGAGTCACTTTATATTCAGTCACGTTGTTAGACGTGTGACAGTGCTTAGTGGCAGTCATTATTGCTTTCAACGTGCTGGTTGTTAATTGCGCGCTACTGCTTAGTTGATTTACTGTTAAGCTATTGGCAGAATATATATATGGATAACAATTTGATATTGTGGTTACTTATATTGTTATTTGTCTAATTTCAGAACCACACACATGCCCCGCTCATATAATATAAAGCCAAATCTAAGACTGTTTGGCCATGTCTGCTGCAACCGTTAATTAAACAACCTCAATTCAGCTATTGGTCTGGTTCCTGTGTCCTGATCAACACCCGGGAGAGATTACCACACACAAAATAAGACCTGGTAATAGAACTTATATACAGTCCTTCTAAGTCTCAGTAACAGAGTGAGTCTGCAGCAAACAATTTTGTATAGAAATGGACAGGAACAAGGTTGGAAACAAGGACATTATTTTTTATATTTAACAGTGTTTCTACATTGTTTCCAGTCATTGAAGTAGGATGGTTGGTCGGTGTGGTATTTTTCCCACCCAAAAGTAACAGTGACAAGTACTGCATTTTACCCAAAGCTGAACAGTTGTCAACTCATCTACAAAAAAAAAGGACAGGGCAATTGAACTTGTAAAATATTATTATGGCAGTGCATTAAAATTCAGTGTCATCAGCCAAAAGGAACACTTAATGTTTTTTGCACCATTTGCACGTGGTAGGAAGCAGGTGTACATTTCTTTCGCACTAACCAACATTTTGAAAATGCGAACATTGTCATGAATTCGAATGACATTTTGTTCAAATGTTCAAATATATATATTTTTTTATTTTGCAGTGTTGACATTTATTTTTCCTCCATGATAACATCTTTCCTGTTATTCTAAAATTTTGAACAAAAATGACAAAGAGAACATGCTTGCAATGTAAGTAAGTCCCGAAGAGAGAGAAAAGCAGCCAGCATCATTCATTACACAACAAGAGACCCATTCGTTTCTTTCATGAGGTTGAGATCTGATGGAATTTGGGGGGGTGTTGTAACATGACACTGAGGGTCTGGGAGGTAAGGGGACTCGTAACTTCTTGACTTTGAGTAAATGAGGTCTGACAGGTTGATCGGGAAGTACTGTGATCATATTTCCTGACCAGTTCTGCTGGCATTAAAGCTAACCAACGTAGGAAGAGAAACCCCCTTTGGCAGATGTGTGACAGCACATTGAATCTCCAGACACTGGGGGGAGCACAGGGAGCTCATGCAGAAGATGTTGAAAAAAATTACTGAAGCAAGAGTGCAAAATGATTTTAGTGGTAGTCCAAAAATACTGCAAGGACCATGTTTGTTAATACCAGAATGCCTAACTTAAACAATTTCTGCTTGACCTTTGTCCTTTTTATGAAATTATTCATTATAACCAAATTTATTTTGTATACCAGCTCCCCATTTAATGCGACCCAGCAAATAGCACTGATAACAATACAGCGCTATCACAAAAGTGTGCTTGAATGTTTTTATTATTTAATCTTTTTTTCTTTTCATTTTAAATTAAATTATCAGGATAACAATTTGAGTTAAAAGTATTCATCTTGTGCTTCAGTGAAATAAGAACATCTGAAAATCTGACCAACGTCATAAAAGAACCATTTTAGGTTCCCAAACACCAACCTTTCTGTGATCAGTTCTTCTCAGTTTAAAAAAAAAAAAAAAAAAAAAACTTTCTGTGCAATAGAAATGTTCCAAGCCTGTTAAAGGTTCTTTACAGAACTGTAGATGCACATAAAGAGTCATTATTTTTAGGAGTGTGTACAAGCGAGTTCACATTAACAGTGCTGCAAATCGACTTTCATTAGTGACTTATGAAGTGCAGAATATGAAATATTTCATATTAATTTATATCATACATTTTTATCAGTGACAATTATTAAAACTAATAAAACTTTCAGGTCATTAAGAAGTAGAATTTACAATTTATCATAATCTGGAAATGCAGACATAAGAATTCAAAACCACATAACAGTCTGGTCATTGATGTCCCATTTTAGATAATATCTGCATTGCAGTTTCCATTTGCATATTTGTGCCAGTTGCGTGTGGATGGAGCACAGCCCTCTAAGGAAATGGAGCTAATGACAGTTCCCCGTGCAGCTAGGGGGCTCTGAGCCTCTGCTATCATGCAGACCACAGGAAACAGAGATTACAACATGACCACGACAAGGGAAGTTGTACTCAAAACACCTATACTTAAGTGTCTGTTCTCCACGTCTCCCTGCATCTGCCGGCTCCAACCAAATGCTTTGTTTCGTCGCCACAAAGGAGTGTCCCCACTATCAATGACTCACTTCTGGTACAGAAGTGCTGAATGAATCTGTAAATAACATTAGAATGTTTTTACAGTCAGCATCTTGGGGTTTGGTGTGCTGACGCCTAATTATAAGCCCCAGCAATGTTGCTATTTGGAGCCAGTCATATATTAATAATGTGTTTGTTTAGCCATTTTAGCTGTGAAAACGAACCTTACCTGTTTCAGATAAACCTCAAAACCCAGTACCTGTCCCCCTCATACAGAGCTGCTGTTTCTTGAGACAACCTGCTGGATATGGAAAAGGCATGAATTGATGCAAAACCCTGTGGGCTAAAGCACTTTTCCTCTGTCCAGACTCAAGGCACATTGGTCTGGAAAATTATTCCTGGTTCCTCTGGAGCAAAAACACTACTTGGTTAAACCTCTGCATTAACTCGACATCAACACACATTTCTATATATTCATGTATACCACATTTAGCCTCAAGCTCACACATCACACTGTTGACTTCACAGCAGTTCCCCATTCCCAATTCATGATGTCTGGGATTTGCAACCTATTCCTTACAACTGAACATGGCCATAATTTAATGGCCACATTTAATAATGTGTTTCTTGTTTATTTATTTTTTTTAAATGCTAGCCATTTTTGAATGAAAATTGCTTTTATACAATTTTTTTCAGTGTAGCAATATGCCATATTTGGGACAGGGTGTTGATGAAAATTAGGGGGGAGGCAACCGACTCGTCACATTATATTTTATATATATATATATATGTATGTATGTTTAACATAAGGTAATTGTTTGTGTGATCACTTTGCTTGTTTGTGACATACCCAAATCATCACTGCTGCATAGCTGCATTTTTCCAGTTGCCAAATATGTTAATTTGGTGATTACTTCCATTTCTGGCACTATGACATTTCTGTGCTATGTCGGAGATGTTAGCATGTCTCTAACAAGATCGGTCACAAACACGATCTGTGTAGCAGCATCTTATTAACTCACTGTAAAGCATTGGTCTCAAACTCAATTCCTGGAGAGCCACAGCTCTGCACAGTTTAGCTCCAACCCTAATCAAACACACCTGATCCAGCTAATTAAGCTCTTCAGGGTAACTAGAAACTTCCAAGCAGGAGTGAGTTGGAGCTGGTTGGAGCTAAACTGTGCAGTGTGCAGAGCTGCGGCCCTCCAGGAATTGAGTTTGAGACCACTGCTGTAAAGCATTGCGTACAACATATTTCTTTTCTCTCTTCATATTTCGTCCATTTTCTCCACTCCCTCATGTTTTCATTCACCTAAATAAAAAAATAAAAAATGTAGTGTAATGGTTCACATCTATTTTATAACTTATGTCAATGAAAAATAAATAACTTGCCCTAAACAATATTTTCTATGTCTATGAAAACTATTTCATAAAACTTGGCACAAAGTATATTTTTAAGTCAATTCATTTAAATTATTTTTTTGTTTGGATCAAAACAATATTGCTTGTGCCAGGTTTTATATAATAGTTTTCATAGACAGAAAATATTGTTTAGAGCAATTTAATTATTCACTGGATCAAGTTATAAAACATAGATGTGAACTATTACCCTAATTTTTTTTTAATTGGTTGAATGAAAACATTTGTACATCTACAGTTGTTTTACCTTTCCAATTGTTAACTAGAAAATTAAGAAAAAAAAGCAAACAAATAAAGCAACATTTATGCAATTTTATGTTTTATTTTAATTAAATTCCCAATGTTACATTTAAAAATGCAAAACATTTTTTTTCCGAAAACATTTCCCCATAAAACATGAACAAACTAGTTTAACAAACTAACATAAAACAGCCCATCTCAGAATCACAACAAATGGCATCAAATCTATATGGTTTTATTCCACTCAGAGTTTGCAATATTGGCAGTACTGAATTTTAGATGCTAACTCACCTTTTTCAAAGGTTGAGCATTACCTGCTGAACAAAATATAAAGTGCTTTTCATACACTTAGTTCAGGTGCAGGGCATAAATCAGTCTGAAAACAATGGACTGAGATCATTCAGTTCATCCATTACAAAAATTTTAGATGGGTTGAGCTGTGGACTTTCTTGATCAATGCAGAGGATTCTTAATGGAGTCTGTCTTGTCAGTTGCATTCTAACAGAAGAAACAGACTGACAAAGACATTAAAGTCAGTTAGATAATGTTGCAATGTTTAAATGATTTTTAAACTGGCCTTTTCTGGGCATTTTTACCTTTATAAAACCTTTTTTTTTCCTAAAAGTGTGCATCATCTTTTGAGTCTAATTCTTACATTTAATCTGTCAGTTATGATAATAATACATTTAGGCTGTTACTAAACAAACTCGGTCAGTATCAACAAAATTCATCATTGCAGAAGCTGCAAATAAAGTACCATTTTTTCTATAGATTTCATCATGTAATGTAACCTTATGCGTGCGCTCTGTATGCGTGTTCGTTTTTCGCATTATACTCGATAATGTCAAATTGCACATTGTTAAAGGAACAATTGCAATATTATCGCAGACGATATATATCGCACACCCCTACCGGAGGTATAATGTTTAAATAGCTGTGCTTTCTTATTACAGTTATGAGGGCCAAAGCATCTCTTCCATTTCTTCTTCCCTCCAAAACAAGACAGTCGTTAAGAGGCCTCTCAACCTAAAGAGAACAGAAGTGTATGTTTTTTTTTGTTTGTTTTTTTATACCATTAATTAACTTATACATACAGTTTTAATCAATAGCCATGTCTAAAATAAACATGGTAAATTATTGCACTCACCATATTAGCTCCACCATCATCTCTCCTCTGCTGAAGTTGCTGCTGCGATATGAGTAAAGCTAATTTACACTCCTCACAAACAACTCAAAGAAATAGGAACTCAAAGAAATAGGCAGAGGCGAAAAAAAAATGTCAGTCTTCCTCGCTGGTTCAGGGTTCAAGTGCGGTTCTGTCCGCTTCAGGTAAATAAGAAAGCCAACTAGCTAACGGATAAGGTGTAACAAAGGAGTCAGAGGGGTGGAGATCCAAGTGCAACTTTATTAAGATTATAAACATGGTACAGCAGGCCAGGTCGAGACACGGCAAACAGGAACAACGTAGATAATCCAAAGAATGGTCAGGGTTCAAACAATGGGTCGAGGCAGGCAGCGAGCAAACAAGAGTAATCCAATAGACAAGCGAGGAGGTCGGTAGGCAGGCAGAGATCAAACAACAACGAGAAACAAAGCAAGGACAATAACAGGAAAACAAACACGGGTGTAAACACTCAGAAATGTAACCGGGGAATACAAGATTTTGCAAAGAACTGACAGTGAGCATGGCTTTTTATAGTGAGTGTGTGATTAAGGGATATGGCCGACACCTGTGCATGATCAGGCAGGAAAGGGGTTATGGGAAATGGAGTCTGTGAATGAGTTCTGAGTCTCAGTGATCGCTCCCTCTGGTGGTGAAGGGAGGGAGCCTCAGCGGCATGATTTGTGACAGAAGGAATGTCCCGTTATTTAAACAAACAACAATTTTTGCTGAGCACAAACAGTTTTTTTTAAGGAAAGAAAGAGTGATGCAGTGTAAATAGCAGAAAAGAACATCAACTGAACTATCTAAAACCATATTTCCACCTTCTCATCCACAGCTCCTTGAACTCTCACACAGTCACAGTGACAGAATGGCGTCTATAACTGACGCAGCACCAGTGTGAGGGAGTCGTGGTCAGGACTCAGGAGATGAATTAATAATTTTAATTTAAGTTAATTAACTTAATCCTGATATTTTACATTCGTCAAAACAAAAATGTCCTAGTTGAGCTCTTAATTAAAAATATTTATATTTAACAATGTTTTGAACTAAAAAAATATTACTTGAAAAATTAAAAAAAAAAATTGTAAATTGAACTGAAAGACAAATTATTAATTGGATGAAGAACTGCTTGGAAAACTTTTTCAGTGCTGCTAAAGAAACTCTTAAGCATCTTAAAATTCTTCATCCGTACTTCTTAAAATTTTTTGGACCTTAAGACCAAGGTTTTCTTTACTAGGATCTTTTCTTTAATTTTAAGAGGAAAACACCCACATTTCTAAGAATTTTCTTAGAATTTTGTCACTAGGAGCAACTTTTTACACTAATAATTTTCATGAATACGGGCTCAGGTATTTCTCAAATGGTTGGATGCATCCTTGTAAAGCTGACTGAACACTAGAAGATTTTAAGGTCGATTTTAACGATGGGGGGGGGTCATTATGGGGTTGTGTAGTGTCATTATGATTATAGCCAATGACAGCGAGCAAGCGTCACTTACCGGATGTTGCAGGCTTCTTTAGCTGAAACTTGACAGCCACAAAAAATGCCACGAAAGCAGAATACATACTTAGATCTATACATCAGTTAATGAGAATCCAGAACAGCTGGTTAACAAGTGGGAATGGCTACAAACAATCAACTCACACAACAATAAAGCATTATAGCTTATCAGTACATAAGCAAAAATACAAATAAAACAATGTTTAGATACAGCCAGGACAATTATAAAAATGTTGAATTTTTGTTTCTTCATTATGTAAGAGATAATGCACCTCCAGCCAGTTGTTATCGCAGAATAAAGCCCGACAGGCTTATCAGCAGTTGTGTAAGACCGACAGGATTTATTTTGTGCAACAGCTAGCTGGATCTACATTATTCTGCTTATTACATGACTGCTTGCCACAAAAGTAAATAATTAGACATGAAACATTGATCTGAGTTTAAATATTTGAACGCAAATCAACATTTAAGGCAGTGGTTTTCAATCCTGGTCCTGGGGACCCACTGTTCTGCACATTTTGTATGTCTCCCTTATCTGACACACTCAGTTCAGTTCATGGATCTCTCTCCTAACGAGCTGATGATCTGAATCAGGTGTGTTAAATAAAGGAGACACACAAAATGTGCAGAGCAGTGGGTCCCCAGGACCAGGATTGAAAACCACTGATTTAAGGGATACGGTGCAGTTATACTTATTACACGGCATTTCACCATATGAATAATTATGGTGATAAAAGATATTGTGTTAAGATTAAACTGTTTTAAAATGTTACAAAACAATCGTTGCAACATGACAGCAGCTGTGCTTGTGTGAAACGAGAGAGCGAGTCTGCGATACCAAAATGACATAATTAAATAATTGTACACATAATATTAAATTGAGTTTTAATACTTTTTTAGCTAACCAAACACAAAGCTTCCACAAAGAAAAAATGTTCCCAGCAAGCAAACATTGCCAACTGCAGTTACCCTGATAACAAAAAGTTTTACGTTGTACAAGCCATTTCAGTCTATTACCAAATTTTAAAATTTAGATAATTTTTATGCAACCTTGCAACCGAATGTGACACAAATCGGAGTGGAACAATACAGAATACATATACTTTTACTCTGCTTGGTATGGTTTTTATGGGCACTTAAAGCCTGGCAGGGCATTCAGCCTCCCTCTGAGCGAACAAGAAAGAAAATGCAGTGTTAAGCCCCCTGCTCTCATTTGGTGGTGATTTGTCTTTCCCTGTGTACCCTTGGCCCTCATTCAGCATGGAGTCTGCTACAGTCAGAGCCAAGGGAGCACTCTGATTGCTGCTATGATGAGTGAGAGAAAGAGCCTGGGACTATTGGCAGGCAGATCAACAGGTACAGCTGACCTCAGACCAGTGCTGGACTACTATGTGGATGTTCAGCACAAGAGATACCAATATGAGAGAAGTTATAATAATTCTGAGAGCTTTGATATTGATTCTTAGGGATTATGTGATAAATGCTTGCACACTTTCTTGCTTGTATTTGTATTATACTTGCATCCCTACAGAATGTAACAGTTCTTTACTAAATTCCCAGCAAACACAGCAAATTTTGGTGGTGTTTTGCTAACTTCTTGTAGAGCTTCACATTTAGGTATTTGGCAGACACTTTTATTTAAAGCGACTTACATTGCATTCAAGGTATACATGGACTGTTAAAAAGTTTGCAGTCTGTAAGGTTTTGAAAGAAGTCTCTTTTGCCAAGGCTGCATTCATTTGATCAGTGAATTATTATTACAAATTAAATAGGTGCATATGCACCTATTGTTTTTGTTCTGGTTCTTATTATTAGCGGCCAAGCACCGAAGGTGCAAAGGCACCTATTGTGTTTGTTGGCGTTATTATTAGGGGCAGCCCATAGAACCAATTGCGGGAAAGTTGTTTTGATTTGGCAAACTGATAGAGGACAGCCTCAACATTAACTGTAGCAAATTTGGAGTCTCTAACTCAAACTCTCTAGCGCTCTACTTGTCCAAACTTTCACTTTTTGTATGCTAATAACTTTTGAACCGTAAGACACAGAAACAAAATTCTTCTCAAATTTTTCTCTGAATCCTTGGCTCATGCCGAGTCGAATGGACACCAAAATGTAAAAATCGTAGGGTTTAGTTTTTTTTCTATTTTTAATAGTTTGTAAAACCTACTTTTTTGAACTCGTCCTAGACGGTTTGTCTGATTTTCCCCAAAATTGGCTCAGATCATCTTCAGACCATGCTGGCAAACACACGAACGAATTCTACGAAAAGTGCGCAAAAATGGTTGTGAGGCTATATCTCCGCAACAGTTTGGCGTATTGAGACCAATCTTGGTGTGTGTTAACAAGCATGACCTGAGACTACCTGCAGTGTTTCGGCGCAGTGCCACCTAGTGGTCAGGAGATATGAAAAATGGCTATTTTAGCTAATAACTTCTAAATGGTTTGTTCTAAAATCACAAAACTGGTGTCTTTAGATTCGGCGCATCATGCCGAGTCGAAAAATACCAAATTTTCCCAATTTGGCCATTTAGGGCGTCTGTCATTTTGAATTTAGCTGTAAATTGCTGTATCTTAAGAACGCATTACCGGATCGTTTGAAAATAATTACAAAAATGTTCGGCTCTATGCCCTGAATGTACACAAAAAATATGGGAGCAGCGCCACCTTGTGGTCAAAAGTTATAACGAAATTTCGAAAAATGCTAATAACTTTTGCTCACATTAGCCTATTGTAATAAAACCTTGGATCATGCCGAGAACACCGATACCAATTATGCCAATATTGGCTGAACTTCCTGTCTGCCATTTTGATTCATGTTGAAAACCTACTTGAAAAACTCCTCCTAGACCGGTTTTCGTTTAACGCATCATCGAATTTGCTGGAAAGATGCCAAACTGTCTCGGAGACTGTATCTCTGCAAAGGTTAGAGATATTTACACCAAACTTTGTATGTGCTGTTGTCACCTCACAATGACCGTGCAACATCAATTTGGTAACAGCGCCACCTATTGTTCAAGAGTAATGAACCATTCATTAACCATTAATTATGCAACTTTCAGAAATTAGCCTATTGTCATAAAACTGGTCTCAAAATTTTCCTTCTGTCATGCCGACAACATAAATACCAATTATGCCATAGTAAGCTGAACTTCCTGTCTGCCATTTTGATTCATGTTGAAAACCTACTTTTTCAAACTCCTCCTTAACCTTTGGTTCGATTTTCACCAAAATTGAATCATATCATCCTCAGACCATGCTTATTAAAAGTTATGGATTTCGCGTCGATAGACGAAACCGTTTTCGTACAGCTCCGCTACAAATGTTAGGCATGGTGACAAAATCAGTTTGAGGCTATAACTCTTTAAGGGCTTTGACATAATTATACCAAACTTTGTGTCATGAACTGTGCCGTTGTGGCTCCCTTTTTTCCCCTCTAGAGGGAGCCACCTCTCCACTGTGTTTTTGTATAGACTCTGTAGAGACTCCACTTCCCATAACCCCTCTCTCATGCCCCGTTCGTCACCTCTCACCTTTACCCACTGTCACTTCCTGTATAAATAGAGCGTCATTTCTGTTTCTCCTTGTGAAGTCATAACTTGCCCCGGCCGTTATTTCTGAGCGTTTCCCTAGTCCTAGTTTTCCCCGTTGTCGACCCCTCGTAGTTTCCTGGTTTCCTGATCGTTCTCCGCCCGCCTATCGACCCCCGCTTCGTCTTTTGGATTATCCCCTCTGATCGCTGCCAGCCCACGGACCCGTTCGCTCGGACACTAACTATTCTGTTGGATTTACTGTCTTGCTCCCGCTCGCCCCTGTCTGACCTCCCGCCTGCCTGACTATGAGTATGTATTCTAATAAAAGTCTGCATATGGATCCGCACGCCTCCTGTCTCGTCTCTGGGGCTATCGTCACAGATGACTTCGCCAAGATAGGATCCAGCGACTTTTACGCCCCTCCCCGCTCAGCCATGAACCCACTTGACCAGCTCTCGCGTCTCAAGCAAAACGGTATGTCCGTTGAAAATTATATTAGTCATTTTGATGAGCTCATGTACCGGGTCCCGTTTTACGATGACGTTTATTTCACGGACTTATTCCTTAACGGGCTAGACGAGCCGCTTAAATCAAGGCTCAAACGCATGTGTCCGCGAACGTCACTCAACGATGTTATAGAGGATGCTTTGGATTATGAGGAGGAACGCAACCACGGAGGGACGGCCGTGCCGGCGCGCGATAATAACATGGAGGGCGCGTCGGCGGGTGATTACATTCTGCCGCGTTCCTGTTTCACGGACTCTCTTGATTATGCGTTACAGTATATGGACTCGTTTTTCTATGAGGATTTCACTGAGGTTGAACATGATCACGAGATTACGGCCACGCCGGCGCGCGATCATAAGATGGCGGCCGCATCGGCGTACGATCACAAG
Organism: Cirrhinus molitorella; assembly: GCA_033026305.1. NCBI lineage: Eukaryota > Metazoa > Chordata > Actinopteri > Cypriniformes > Cyprinidae > Cirrhinus > Cirrhinus molitorella. The sequence goes on along the minus strand of CM065124.1, from coordinate 29,098,923 downwards.
ATGGCGACCGCCGTTCCTGAGTCAGCCCCTGTCATGGCCGCCGTTCCTGAGTTAGCACCTGTCATGGCCGCCGTTCCTGAGTCAGCACCTGTCATGGCCGCCCTTCCAGAGCCAAGTTATATCGCAGCGACACTCGACCGGCTGGAGGACATCCTCGCTTCACTCCACAAGCTACAACAAGCCACAACTGTTCCTCCAGTGCCAGGTCAAGTCACTGCTGTTCCTCCACAGTCAAGCATCGTCGCCGCCGCCGCTCCGCCTCCACAGTCAAGCATCGTCGTCGCAGCCGCTCCGCCCCCACAGTCAAGCGTCGTCGTCGCAGCCGCTCCGCCTCCACAGTCAAGCGTCGTCGCCGCAGCCGCTCCGCCTCCGGTGTCCAGTCAAGTTGTCGCAGCCGCTCCGCCTCCACAGTCAAGTGTCTCCGCAGCCGCTCAGCCTCCAGGGTCAAGTGTCTTCGTCGCAGCTGCTCCGCCTCCAGTGTCAAGCGTCTTCGCCGCAGCTGCTCCTCCCTCTGAGCCAAGTTACGTTGTCGCCGCAGCTGCTCCTCCCTCTGAGCCAAGTCACGTTGTCGCTGCAGCTCCTCCCTCTGGGCCAAGCCTCGTCGCCGCAGCTCCTCCCTCTGAGTCAAGCATCATCGTCGTCGCTGCTGCTCCGCCACCAGCGTCAAGCGTCTTCGCCGCAGCTGCTCCGCCTCCAGCATCAAGCCAAGTCGTCGCCGCAGCTGCTCCGCCTCCAGTGTCAAGCCAAGTCGTCGACGCTGCTGCTCCGCCTCCAGTGTCAAGCGTCTTCGTCGCAGCTGCTCCGCCTCCAGTGTCAAGCGTCTTTGTCGCAGCTGCTCCGCCTCCAGTGTCAAGCGTCTTTGCCGCAGCTGCTCCGCCTCCAGTGTCAGGCGTCCTCGTCGCAGCTGCTCAGCCTCCAGTGTCAAGCGTCTTTGCCGCAGCTGCTCCGCCTCCAGTGTCAAGCGTCTTTGCCGCAGCTGCTCCACCTTCTGAGTCAAGCCAAGTCGTCGTCGCAGCTGCTCCGCCTCCTGAGTCAAGCCAAGTCGTCGCAGCTGCTCCGCCTCCTGAGTCAAGCCAAGTCATCGTCGCTGCTGCCCCGCCTCCTGGGTCAAGCGTCGTCATCGCAGCTGCTCCGCCTCCAGTGTCAAGCCAAGTCGTCGCAGCTGCTCCGCCTCCAGTGTCAAGTGTCTTCGCAGCTGCTCCGCCTCCAGAGTCAAGCGTCGACGTCGTCGTCGCAGCTGCTCCGCCTCCGGTGTCAAGCCAAGTCGTCGCAGCTGCTCCGCCCCCAGAGTCAAGCGTCTTCGCAGCTGCTCCGCCCCCAGAGTCAAGCGTCTTCGCAGCTGCTCCGCCCCCAGAGTCAAGCGTCTTCGCAGCTGCTTCTTCCACAGCCGTTGCTCCAGAGCCAAGTCAAGCACCAGCTGTTGCTCCAGAGCCAAGTCAAGCACCAGCCGTTGTTCCAGAGCCAATTCAAGCCACAGCCGCTGTTCCAGAGCCAAGTCAAATTACAGCCACTTTACCCGAACGGGCTTACTTGGAGACTGCATTTCTCCTGAATGTGGCTCTATGGGTTGTCTGGGCTGCGTACACCACCACCGAGTCCTCAGAGGTGGCGGCTAGTACCGTAGAACCTCTGAGGGTGGCTTTCCCGGAGGAGGTGGCCGAGGCCACGGATCCTCATACCGGAGGGAAGGCCGCACCTGCTCCTTGCACGGTGGTAGCGCCCAGCGACTCGCACCACTCTGAGCTCTCACCGAGCCCCAACTCAGCTGCCAAAGCCCGCTGCAAGCGGTTGGTCCCGCCGAAGGAAGACTGGGACTGGGGCTCCGAACTCGCTCTCTTTCTCTCTATGTGTCTGTCTCTGCTCTGTGTTCCAGGTCTGTCTGCTCTGTTCTGGTGGGTGCTTGCTCTGCTCTGGCTGGCTGCTGCTCCGCCCTGGGGGGCTTCCGTGCTGCCCTGGAGGGCTATTGTCCTGTCTGATCCGCCCTGGAGGGCGTCCGGTTCGCCTGATCCGCCCTGGAGGGTGTATGATTCTCTCTCGCTGTGTGTGCGTCTGTCTATGCTCTATGTTACAGACCTGTCTGCTCTGCCCTGGGTAGATCCCGCTCTGCCCTGGAAGGCTCCTGTCCTGTCTGCTCCGCCCTGGGGGGCTTCCGTGCTGCCCTGGAGGGCTCCTGTTCTGTCTGCTCCGCCCTGGGGGGCTTCCGTGCTGCCCTGGAGGGCTCCTGTCCTGTCTGCTCCGCCCTGGGGGGCTTCTGCGATGCCCTGGAGCGCTCTTGTCCTGTCTGATCCGCCTTGGAGGGCGTCTGACCCACCTGATCTGCCTTGGAGGACGACTGACCCGCCTCATCCGCCCTGGAGGGCACCTAACCCGCCTGATCCACCCTGGTGGGCGTCTGATCCGTCGGCTCCGCCCTGGAATCTGTCTGCCGCGTTCTGGTGGTCTCCTGAGTTTTTCGGGCAGCTCTGTTGTTATGCTGCCGTTTCGGCACCTCCTGGACTATGTGCCTTTCCTAACCCCATCAGCCCTCATGGACCTGGCCCACCCGTCTGCATTCTGCCCTGCCCCTCCCTTCCCTGTTGTTATTTTTGTTGGACTGTTTGGAGCGTCTGGAAGCCGCTCCTAAGGGGGGGGCTCTGTCACGAACTGTGTCGTTGTGGCTCCCTTTTTTCCCCTCTAGAGGGAGCCACCTCTCCACTGTGTTTTTGTATAGACTCTGTAGAGACTCCACTTCCCATAACCCCTCTCTCATGCCCTGTTCGTCACCTCTCACCTTTACCCACTGTCACTTCCTGTATAAATAGAGCGTCATTTCTGTTTCTCCTTGCGAAGTCATAACTTGCCCCGGCCGTTATTTCTGAGCGTTTCCCTAGTCCTAGTTTTCCCCGTTGTCGACCCCTCGTAGTTTCCTGGTTTCCTGATCGTTCTCCGCCCGCCTATCGACCCCCGCTTCGTCTTTTGGATTATCCCCTCTGATCGCTGCCAGCCCATGGACCCGTTCGCTCGGACACTAACTATTCTGTTGGATTTACTGTCTTGCTCCCGCTCGCCCCTGTCTGACCTCCCGCCTGCCTGACTATGAGTATGTATTCTAATAAAAGTCTGCATATGGATCCGCACGCCTCCTGTCTCGTCTCTGGGGCTATCGTCACACTTTGTGTGTGCCATTGTCACCTCACACAGAACACAACAAAGTGATTTGATTACAGCACCACCTTCTGGCCGAAAGCGATAAGCCATTTAATCCTATTACTGAAAGCTGTATTAATGATTTTTCAGCCATTTCAATTACAACCATCCTATTATGGCATTTATTACTCATTGTTGCATTTGGTCTGATATGCCATGCCATGCTTAGCTCCTCATTTTGCCGCTTGGATGGCAGACCATAGAACCGATTGCGGGAAAGTTGTGAAATTTGGCATACTGATAGAGGAAAGACTGCACAGTCATAGCAAATTTGGTGTCTCTAAGTCAATGTGTGTGTTATTGTTGCCTCACACAGAACACACTACATCAATATGATAACAGCGCCAGCTATTGGTCAAAAGTGATAAACCATTAAATCATATTACAAGTTGTATTTATGATTTTTCCACCATTTTGTCTAAAATCATCCTAAAACGGCTTTAATTACTCATTGCTGCAGTTGGCCTCATGCTTCCCTTGCCTTGTGCTTGGCCCCGTGATTGCTGCTTGCAGCTATATTCATTAAATTCTGTTTATTTACTTTCTCTAAAATCCCAATGAGGTCTTGCGGTTCGTAGTAAACAAGCGGGTCTTGACACTCATTCATTCAACAGTTGACAGTAGTGATGGGAAACAGCGCAAACTGGTGGTTAGTAAAAACTAAAGTCGTCAAAAACCTGTGAGAGAAGCTAAGCATTCACCACACATTCCATAGATCAGGGATCCTCAAATCTGGCCCACGAGATCCACTTTTCTAAAAAGTTTAGTTCTAACCCTAATCAAACACACCTGAGCATGCTAATCAGTGTATTCAGGATCATTAGAAAATCACAGGTAGGTGAGTTTAATCAGGGTTGGAGCTAAAGTCTGAAGCGCATTGGCCCTCCAGGGCAAGATTTGAGAAACCCTGCCATAGATCGATTCATGTTACGAGCACAAATAAATGCCTAACATTGTGTGTGTTTGTTTGTTGAATTTCTGCCCCTGATAAATTAATTTACCCATTAAAATGATGCCTCAGTTCATGTCACATCATTAGTTAACAGTTGTTTAAGATTTAGTGATCCAAGCTTGCTAACAATGTGGAAACACAACTTCGAACAGCACATCAAAAGTGCTGAGCACCCTAAAGACGTCTTTCATAAAGGTTTGCAACTTTACAAAAAAAAAAAACCTCTTAGCCTCTTCGCTAATTAGCACACAAAATACTATTGGCATACTACTACTGCCACCTCACCAGAAGTTTTACCCACGTTCTTTTTTACAGTAGCGCTTCCAGGAAACAGGTGGATAGGATCTGTAGAAACTTTCAGGCAAGTGTGTTGAAGCTGAACTCTGCATGACAAGCCCTTTCATGAGTGGGACTGACTTTGTCTGAGCTGCTGTATTGTCATTACTAATCAGATATTCCCAAGACTAACCACATAGCATTCAAGTGACAAGTAACAAGGAACAAGAGATAAGGTGCAGGATAGCATTAAATCACAGGGCATGTGTTCAAGCTGTCGACTACAATTCAGTTTATAATCAGTGTCGCGGTCATTAAGGTTGTGCTTCTCAGTTTTTTAACTGTCTTCTTTAACTCTTCTCACAAAAGGAAAGATTGTAAGGTACTATGCAAGAATTGAGCAATAGATGAAAGACATGGGCAAGTGCAAGTGTAATGTTTTTGCCAGGCATACACTGTATGACTTCAGCAATTCTTTTTGTTGTTGTTGTTAAATACCAATTTTTACTGTACATGTAAATCGCATGCAATGTAAAGCTAAAGCTGACAATTTATGTGCACACATTATATAGAGTAAAATCATCAAGCTGCATCTTGACTGCTTACAGGGGAGAGCGGGGCACAAACTAACGCAGGGTTAGTTGTAACACACGTGGTTTAAATATTTCCACACATGCTAGCATAACCAAATTTACGGTATTTACTAGTTGCCATAGCAACACTATACAGAGAAAAAAGTGCGGCAAAATTCAAAAGCCTTTTGATATTGCTGAATATTTACTTCAGTAAAAGTACATTTTGGCTAAAGTAATTTCTTTTTTTTATCTCAGTTTTTAGTATTCTTTTTAAATGAGACAAATCTGCTGTTATGTTAATCTCCAACTGTTAGTTTTGTAATACTTCGCTAACTAGCACAAGACACTGGTTTTAAAGTCCATTTGCACAGATAGTGAAAGTTGTAACACTGTGTTACAACGTGCCCACTATATTAAACTATACTATTCTATGAGATTAGCTATGTAATTTACACTATTTTCTTTTATGGATTTTAATGAGAAGCCACAAGAAACAGTGTTGTGTTGCAATCAGGGCTGTCCAAATCATGTCCCAAGCATGGGTGTTTATTGTCAAACAAACAAACAAACAAACAACAACAAAAAAATTATTATTTTTAATTCTTAGAAAAAACAACATTATTTTATTTGAAAAAGTTAATGATTGTATTTTATTGACAAAATAATTTAGTTTGTCAAGTATATATTTTTAATTCAATCAGATAACATTTTAAGCTGTCATATGGTCATGTTACAACGTGCCCCTCACATGTTACAATGTACCTGTGGGGCTGTAACAGACAGACACTGGATGCAAGTTGTGATGAGAACCCAAGCTTGCAACTTTATTAATTAATCCACAGTAGAATCCAAACAAATAATGACTTGATGGCCTACACTTGACTTGAAACAAACTCACCAAACAGCAGGTTACATACTTCAGTACACAACAAGAGACAACATGAGGGAACATGAGGGCTATAAATATCAAACAATGAGGGTCACATGATACAAACCAACCTATGGGTAACAAGACACATAACTAAAGCAACTAATCAGAACTTGACACATGGAACAAGAACTTCAAAATAAAAGAAATGAAAACATGAACAAACCCCACGTTACAGTGGCAGACTCTGCGTCAATGGAGGACCTGGGCCGTAGAGCAGTGGCAGACTGTGGAACAGTAGAGCAGGAGACCACCAGGTCAGATCCAGAGGAGCAGGAAAGAGCTGGCAGAACAGGAAGCCATGGCAGAGCAGAGACATGGATAGACTCATAGGCAGGAGAGGCCTCTGGGACAGACTCGTGGACAGGAGAAGCCTCTGGAGCAAACTCGTAGACAGGAAAGGCCTCTAGCACAGACTTGTGGACAGAAGAGGCCTTTGGAGCAGACTCATGGACAGAAGAGGACTCTGAAGCAAATTCATGGACAGAAGAGGCCTCTGGAGCAGACTCGTGGAGAGAAGAGGCCTCTGGAGCAGACTTGTGGACAAAAGAGGCCTCTGGAGTGCAGTGTGCAGCCCACACATTCAAAATGGTGAAGGCCATCACAGGCACCACTGGGCTTAAGTGTGTTGAGACCACAGGGATGCCAGCCGCTCACACTGACAATCAGGGGCGTATCCTCCACACTGCCAATCAGACTTTTCAGGCTTGGCCCAAGCTCTGCATCATATTACATTTTAAGTCATAATTTTGTTTGTTTTGATGTTTCAAAATGTGTGCTTTTCAAGGGTGTAGGTTTGCTTTTGACATTGGTGGGGACATAAACCAATACCCCCCTTCCTCCCCAACAATATCAGCATCTAGCACTGTCTTAATCACGCTGGGTGTCTTATTCATGATTGTGTATATTTCTACTAATAATAGCCATAGATTGCGCTTTCTCTTTCCGTTTGCTCTGTTTTGTCAAACTCTTCAATGCAAGTTTGTTAATTCCTAAAGTGAACCTCTATGTTAACTGTTTTGGACCGCTGTCTTGAATTGGGTGCAATATCTGTGAGTTGTTCTAAACAAGGTGCTGCGCTTCTCCTCAGGATGTGCGACTACATTCTGCCCATGTAGTAAATGTGCGTCCTTGAAAGCGTACAGTTTTCTAACATAACCCATTGCTTGAACTTCTTAGGTAATATATCAATGATGTGACATTTCAGATGCGTCTGAAATGACAAAAACATATACATATATTTAATTGTTTGATAATAATTATTGCAAGGGACAGTTTGGCAGTTATATATATATTGGTTAGGGACACGGCATAAGGTGTGTTCAACTTAACGCAGCACTGCGCAGCTCAATCAAATTCTGACTTTAAGCTATTTTTTGTCCTACTTGAGATGGCGCAGAGGGCACGTGATTGTCATGAGTGGCATCAAAGTACCGCAATAGCGATTCGAGACCAGCCGGCCATTCGACCATTCGAGACCAGCCGAGACCAGCCGGCTAACTCAGTTTCTCAAGAGCGGCTGCACGAGCTTTGATGGCGTAACAGCTGTTTCACGATTGGTCAGATTCGTGTTTATTCTAATCATTTTCAGTCCAACAATTGCCACAAATATGTGCTTTTAGAACAGTATAAGCTTTTTTTTTACTGTAGTCGCACATTATCTGTAGTCAAGTTTATCATGGATAAAAACATGGATAAAAGCATATAAACCCCCCACTTTATTAGTATTTAAATAGTATATGTTCATGCTGAACTATATTCTTGAACAGATGGCGCTGTATTAGACAGTGTTTCTGTTGCTCATGAAAACGTTTCTGAAACATCTGTGTATTTGACAAATATTGTGTTTTGTTTACTTCATCTGTGATAGAATACGCAAACACTGCGTGAGCGTCACTACCGAGAGCAGAAAGTGTCCGACTTGACGTGTACATTTTTAACTCCGCCCCCGAATTCAACCGGCTGATCTCGTTGACTGCCGTCTGTAGCCGTGCTTCAAGTCGAACACACATATACTCTTAACCCCATGTGGATTAAACAAACTGAGAAATTCAAAAAGTGTTAAGTTGTGCCCCGCGCTCCCCTACTATATATGTGAAATAAACACCTTTTAGTTCGACTTCTCTTAAACATGCCAGGAACAGATCCTTACACTATTCAGCACTGAACTAGCAAGCAATTCCAGCTGCAGTGTTGAACCAAGACCCCATTGAGAGTCTCTGCATTACCCTATCTTTTTGTGCATTTGTCTTACATGGATGACTAGCCTTTTTTGGGGAGTTTGCGGGGTTTCAGTCACCTTAGAGCAGCCCACCATCTTGCAATCTCTAATTTTGATCAGAGTTCTTTTTCAAATATCTCATTTAAGTTTATTATACTGTTCTTCAGAATAAAATGTATTTCTAAAATATGATTTAAAAACTACCCTTCTTTTGCTCTTCGGATCTCCTCTTGTCCTGCTAAAGCAAACATATAAAAGGCAAAATAAATACAAGTATAGGTAACACTTCATTTTACGGACTCTTAACTAGTTGCTTATTAGCATGCATATAACTAGAATATAAGCCATATATTAGTAGTAATTAAGCACATATTAATGCCTTATTCTACATGACCTTATTCTACATCCTTAATCCTACCCAATACCTAAACTTAACAACTACCTTACTAATTATTAATAAGCAGCAAATTAGAACTTTATTGAGGGAAAAGTCGTAGTTAATAGTAAATAAGTGTTCCCTATTCTAAAGTGTTACTGAAGTATACTGTTGTGTGCAATTGTGTGGAAATGTTCTTAATGTTATAATGGAGTTCAGTGTACATACACATATGCACTTTTTCTTTACCCAGATTTTTCTGCATTTCTTGACATCCTGTGAAAGGTGTGAAGTAGAAACAAGCTAGTGGGGATGAAAAGACAGCTTTTGGGTTGAAGGCAGGCCTAATTATTTCAGCTATGACAAGAAAGATACAGAGGACTGAAGCCATGCACCTGTCCCAGCAGCCTCCTCACCTCACTGCAGCTGTATGCACACCAAATGCATGACATCACCACATACACACATCTTTTCCAAGCAAAGGTTTTTTTTTTTCCAGTTGTGCTGCTCAAACCACAAGGTGTTGATGTAGCTGTTGAATGTTTTCCCATAGCTCTTTACAACAGTGAATAGTTTTTAACTGCATATGGAAATTGCGTAATTGTTATGATATCATATAACAATAATGAAGTGAAACAGTGGCACACAGTTTTAGATATTCTGGCTATCCTGATATAACCACGAAAGCTTTCTAAAACACAGAATGTGTGCATTTGCATTCCATGCTTTGTTTATTTATTCCAGTTAATTCAAATAAGTGTATGGAATGTTTTGAAATACAAAGTTAACAGCAAAAGAAATAAATAGTGAATTAACTTACCAACAGCTGCTGAACAAGTTTATTTATTTTTTTTTTTTTTGTGGTTTGCAGTGCAGTTTTCAAAACACATGTTTTATGAGAATGACAAGCATCTATTTGTTTATTTTAATAGTAAAACCATGGTTAATTTTTGTAAGGGAAGTTGGAAAAGTAGCTACCTTACACAACGTTTTACAGTTACAGTAATTGTGTATGTCGTCAGATTATTTAGGCTAATAACATAAAAAAAAAGAATAAAAATTAAAAAAGCTAAGGAATTATATGATCAGGATGCTAAAATAAACAGAAATCGCACCTTTCAGAGGATGATGTGCATGTCCCAGCCAGGTTCAACACTTTGTTTCAGTTCCATTAAACATTTCCGATTTGGTCTGTGGTTTGGTTTCTGTTTTTGCAGCACGTTTTTGTGTTTGGTTGTGACTATTTGCAGCGCATTTCTTTATTTGTTTGTGTTGTGAGTATTTGCAGTGCGTTTCTGTTTTTGCAGCACGTTTCTTTATTTGGTTGTGTTCTGAGTATTTGCAACACATGTCATGTGCTGTCAAACTGATGAAGATTTTTGAAATTTGCAGTTTTTTTGTTTTGTTTTTTTTGCAGCGCATTGAGCTTAAACAGTCCTAATTAGCTCATTAGGAGAGAGATCCATGAACTGAACTAACAAGATGATGATCTCAATCAGGTGTGTTAAATAAGGGAGACATGCAAAATGTGCAGAGCAGGGGTCCCCCAGGACCAGGATTGAGAACCACTGGTTTAAGCAGCATAGTCGATAGCTTCACTATACACGAGCATAGACGATAGCTTCACTATACACGAGATCCACTTTCCTGAAAAGTTTAGTTCTAACCCTAATCTAACACACCTGAGCATGCTAATCAGTGTATTCAGGATCATTAGAAAATCACAGGTAGGTGAGTTTGATCAGAGTTGGAGCTAAAGTCTGAAGCGCATTGGCCCTCCAGGGCAAGATTTGAGGAATCCTGCTATACAGATATTTGCATCAACTTTTGGTGAACATTACAGCAGGGGTGTCAAACTCGGAAACCCTGCAGAGTTCAGATGCAACCCTAATTAAACACACCTGATCTAACTAATCAAGTCCTTCAGGCTTAATTGAAAACTGCCTAGTATGTGTGTTAGACGAGGTTTGGAACAAAACTCTGCAGGGTTGCAGAGTTTGACACCGCTGCATTACAGCATAGTATGCATTGATTATTACGTCAATGCCATTTACAGTATCATTTTATTCTGGAGTTTCTTGTATTTAACCCACAGGTATTCCTTACTTACAATTTGACCATACACCTTAACTTTTTTTTCAGTTAAATAAATGTTCTGTATTTTAACAGCACATCTCTTAACAGCAGTGACAGCTGATCACCAATTTCAACAGTAGGCTAGATTAGGGTGGGTTAAATGGAGAGTAAATTTCCCTACATGGATCATTAAAAGTAATCCGCCAATACACGGGTCACTAGGCACATTCACGTCACTCTAAAAAGACGATGCTACGCACCCACAGCAGTAAAGTTGTACAAATGCTGGACATACACTTACTACGCCACCACAGTATTATCAACACACCATGTACACCACCATAACAATGTACACGATACAATACTCGTCAAAAAAAACTGACCTGTCACTTGCAAATAAAGTCCATGCGTCTGTCACTCCATGTCCCTTTACTCGTATTAAAAAGTAAACACGGCCAACCAATAAAATAACTTCTTGTTCTCAGCGCTAGCTGTTAGCCACTCATAGTTGCAATCTTTGAAATGGCACACAAAACCTTAGCAACCTTTGTCTGCAAAAGAACGCTTTTAAAAAAGGGCAAGCAGAGAAGGCCCTGATGGCCCACTACTGCATGTAGTCTAGTTTCTCAAAAGAGTATTGCAGGTCATACCTGCTTACTTATTTTTTAAGTTTTACATTTGAACAAATATTTAGACAAGATTAAAAACTAGGGCCTGGTTTTACAGAGAGGGCTTAGACTAAGCCAGAATTAGGCCATAGTTCAATTAGGACATTTAAGTTATTTTTTATAAGCGTGCATCTTGAGACGAAACAAAGGCATTGATGTATTTTAAGATCAGTCAGTGCAAGTTTATTTCAGTTGAAACAGCTCAGACTTACATTTTAGTCTAGGACTAAGCTTAAGCCTTGTCCGTTTTTTTTTTAAATGTGAAATGTAAAAGTTAATAACTTTCAGTTAATGACACTTGTATAAGTACACACATTCACTATTAATGAAAGCAAGCAAATACTGAATTTTATTTGTTTAAAAAAGGCATTCAACAAAATGTTTTTATCCTCTTATATGTACAGTATATTAATATGACTTGACACTGAATTGAGGTTGAAGCTCCAAAAAACAAAATCTCACTCCAAGCTAAACTTAAAAGTTGGCAACCCTGTAACTATTAAAGGGAGGTAATATTGTAATTAGATCCCCTTTTTATGTCACAGGGGATCGAAATCTAAGCAGCGCGGTTTTTCACATGGTTGAAGAAAAAGCTTACCAAAACAAAGTTACTGGGTTGTCTCACATTTTCTGGGTTGGTAGATGCTCTGGGGACCAGAGTATAGCACTTAAACATGGAAAAAGTCAGATTTTCATATGTCATGTCACCTTTAATACTTAAAGCGTGTGAATATGTGTCAATATGACAACCTTTTTGAGTGAATGACAAAAAACACAGCAGTCAAAGATAACAGCGTGCATAAGTAAGAGGATGGAAATCAATCTTTCAGTAATCAAAATGATCCGACTTGGTTTCCACAGTTTCTACTGACTTCGGGCATGGCATTGCCCTCTCATGCTGGGCCTCTAATTATTTCATCATGTAGCAGGAAATCCTGCCAGGCCTACATAAACAGTTTGGGGAAGACCCAGGGGGGGAGAAGTGGGGTTGATCTCCCATTCAGAACCCTTGTGACATCTGACATGTGCATGCATCCCCCAACCAAAGACCCAGATCTAGATCCAAAGCAACACTCAGGTCTTTCCTGACCACAGGTTAAAAAACAGTTATATTTCTATTATGGCAGTTGGTTTTTAAGTGGAGCCGCAGAGGTGGTTCTTGAAGAAATACTCTTAGTCGGCAGTAAGCATAAATTACATGGTGCCTAAATTCTCAACAGGAAGCATTATTACACGCTCTGTGTTTTTCTTACAGACTGACCGCTTTTCAAAACTGACCTGGCTAGTAGCTGCAGTGGTAGGGGTTTACATCCAGCAGTGGCTGCTGCTCTTATGACTTGTCTTTAAAAACGGCGGATGAGGACTGATCCAGGCATTTTAGTCTTGCAGACACGCTGGGCGGTCTTACTTTTACTTTTTTTTTTTTTTGTTATGTTCATATATGTAATTAATTCATTCGCATCTCAACAGATGTGATAGCCACAAATATCACCTCTAACCAGGAAGTATTGAGCCATTTGGACCACAAAACTGATGGGAGCAGCTGCAGTGGAAAACTGACTGGATCTAAAACCTTCTGACGACAGTTATATCGGTGTCTCTGTCAGTTACGGAAACCACACATGACAGCATAAAAGACACACATATATTGCACAAAATTACTTTTACACTATTTTAACAAATAGCTGTCCAGTGTGTATTTTCACTCCACATAAGTTTGAGAGTCTTTAGAATGTACAATGTGAGTTTGGTTACAGAATGCAGTCAACACCACAAAAGTGTGTGTGAACGTAACTGCAATAAGCACTCAAATACAGGACTAGAAACAGTATTCCGCTGCTATGTGAATGTGGCCAGTGTGTGTCAGTTGAGGGAGAATAAGAAAGATACATTTCCATCAAAATGGTTGTGATGTGGAAATGGTGGTCAGACCTTTTTACTAGCTGGTGCATGAACTACTCACATAGACATGAAGTGGCCACACATGTAGATTTGACAGCAATGTGCACAGCAGCAAATAAGTATCCACCTGACATAACCTGGTTCCCATGAATACACAGGGGATATTTATGCCAAAACGGTCTACGAGCTATGAGAAATACTTACCTTGTGAAGAAAAAAGAGGCTCGTTTATCATGAACCACCATCTGTCTAAATAGTTTTGAAGGCGATGGCATGCCTCAGCCTGAATATGGCAGCACCTCCTAAACTTACTGATTATGTGTTAGTAATTGTTTATTTCCAGGGTTTTGTGACCTTCAAACTTACGCAGACACCTAAAATAAATTAATTTCATTGTAAACATTGTTGGGACAAAAATAACATTTAAATTTAAGTGTGGATTTTAACAGAAAATATGAGATTATTTGAACTGTTTCCAGGTCAGGTTTTTGTATAATGAATAGTATTGAATGAATGTATCATGACAACTTTCCTTGATCTCTATGTTTTTTCCGGCAGTTAAATTCATATAAATAACATAAAAAAATTTTTTTTTTAAAAACATAGGCTTAGTCTAGAGCTTCTCAAGAACATCATCACTTCAATGCAGCCACAACAATGCATTTTATATTTTCGAGCAGATTTCAGATTAAACAGACACACAAACATACACACAGCCCTTATTTTCCAAACACAAACAGATAGGCCTGCTGACTCAGGGGATGTCTTGTGTGTGCCTGTATGAAACAGCATCTGTAGCGAGTGCTGACAGATAGGCAGAGAGATTTTAGCAGATAACAGCAAATTTCCCTAGCTAGTAATCGTTTCTTTTAGACAACAAATCACTAAGGGAGATTACATGACATTACAAAAGGAATCATTTTATGCACCATTGGGTTACACAAGGTGAAGCCTGAGGGCTCCTGTCAGTGAACACCAGTAGTAATTGTTACTGCAGCTAATAATCTGAGTTTATAGTTACAGTAAATGCATAACAATAAATGAGCCCAGAATGTAAATGAAAGGTAAGATCCTGTTCTCATTACTTCTGTTAAATAAGGATTAAGAAGTAATAATGGACAAGCTGGCAAGATTTTTGTGAAATGTCATTTTTAGCATGATAAAGGTAAAAAATAAAGAACATCTTTTTACTGTGGGGTTGACAGTTATGGGGCAATGTGAATAGTGAGTAAATACAGTTATAAAGTATTTCATGGAAATGTTTAATTCTTCAATTATAATTAATATAATAAAATATAAAAATAAAATGAATAGCATACTAATTAGATCTTCCTTTTCTCTGCTAAAAAGTTACCTTTTAATCCATAATGTTGTATGCTATCACATTTCTCACTCCTGGTGTCAAAGTTAAATAAAGACATGCTGTAGAGGCCTGTCAGAGTGTGTATTTTTGTGTATTAGTGTATATGCATGCTGAAGTGCTTACAGATGAAACCAAGTGTGGCAGAGAAGACACACTGAAACAAGACAAACACATATATAGACCAGATAAAAAAGCAATGATTCCTTTCTTCTCCCAACATGCATCTACGCACCTGTTAGACTGAGCATAGCACAAGTCAACTATACACATTCATCATACTCCATAAGTCCATAACTTATGGTGTTTTTGTTATGTCTATAGTACTTTATACAATACAGATTGTGTAAAATCAGCTTTGCTGTGATAAACAGATCCAGTAGCACTATTAGAGAGATACAACCATGATCAGTTGAGCAGGTCAATTGTAACTGATGAGAGCTGTCTCAGTACTATGATACGCTCTAAAATCCTGACGGGAAATTTTCATAGATACCATTTCTCTCTAGGAAGGAACATAGCTAAGAGGATACCTTTTCTAGTATTTTCAACAGAAAAGGGAAATTGCAGATCTGTATAATATCAGATCTGTAATTAACTAATTCTCTAGGATCAAGTTGTGTTTTTTTTAAGTTTGAAATCCTACAAACAGCCATTTTTGGACATCCTAATGACATTTACAAAATTAATCATATTCAGAAGAGGATCTATGACTTCTGGAAGCACCTCTTTTTGTAGCTTAAATGAAATAGGATCTAACATACATGTTGTTGATTTGATGATCTGACACATTTATACAATTCTTCCTCTCCTGTTGCAGAGAATGAATGGAATTGTTCCTCAGGGGATGTCAAGTTTACTACATGATGCAATACTGGAGCTGATGACTGCTGCTTCCTATCAATTGCTTATGTCATATTTATCAAAATACATTATACTAGGTTACTGTCAAATAGTCTTATCCCCCAGAACATTTAAGCATTAGTTAATTCCATAAGTCATTAAATTCAAAATGATTGAGATAGCTATCATAATGCATAATGCCTATTGTCTGTCTTTTTCTGTCTGTCTGTATTTCTGTAATGGTTTCTTGAATTCCATGAAATTTCTCAGTGTCGTGCGCCATATATTGTCTGTTCTTGCATGGTACCCCAATCAGAGGGATGCTCCACTCGTCCTGTGGCATTGGTCTGCCTGCTGCCACCAGCTTAGCCCTGATTGTCCAAGAACTAGGCATCATATCAGGGGGCCTCATCAAACAAATAATAGCCCTAAATTGACAATCAGAGCAAGTGGGGCCTTCCTCTAGTGAAGCTTTGAGCTCTTCCTGGTGATTAGGGAGTGAAAAGGGCCAGTAATGCAGTAGTTTCCATATTGATACCAAAAGCTCCCAACATGCAGTCCCAGCATGTCACAGGATGAATTTAACTGGATAAGCTCTAACGTTACTCTGCTGTCTTTTTTCCCGCACTTTATCTTTAACTGTTACAAAGCACCTTTTTGAATTAATTTACTGGATGAAAATGGAAACCTTGAATGTTGTCCTGTGGTGTTTCACATGAACTGACAATGATGTAATTGTTCTGGCATCATTGAGATGAAGAAATATTTTCACCACATTTACTGACTTCAAAGATAAATGATGTCAGAGATGTAATCGGTTTCATCTCAGCAACACAGTGTTGTTGAACTGACTTGTATCATTATTATTCAAAGAAGTTAGTCATTGTACAAAAACACAAATGCTTAAATAACACAAAGACTTCCGAATGCCGTTTCTGTCTCCTTCCCGTTAACCCTATTATTTTGGTTTGTTTAGACCATTTACTGGCCAAAAATAGCTCATCACTTGTCACCTGTTATTTATCAATTTCCGCCAATTGCGTGCTTGAAATCATGAGTGGAGAGCTGCTAGGACCAGCCAATGTAAAACAGGATAAAAAATACAAAAACATTATTCTGTAGTCGTCTGTCTCAAAAATAACTGGACGTCAAACGATACGTCAAAGGTTAGACCAACATAAGAGGGGAGAATGGATGCATTGTACCAAATTATGCCCACATCAAAGGCTTTTAACAGTCCTATTTGATACTGACAGGAAAACAGTCACAGATATGGAACTGCATGATAAACAAATAAGCCTTTCATAAAAAGATTGCTGAAGATTAAAGTTTGCACAATGACAAATGTGTTGAAGCACTTTCAGTGGTTTAATGCATGTTCAGTTTTTTATCTTCCTCTTAAAGGAGTTTTGTCAAGTGTCCTGAAATAACAAAACATGCTTTGAAATCCTGTACCCATCAACACTCTTCATTTTGAGTGCTTACTAGAATAGAAGCCTTTTTGAAAGAGTAGAACAAGATTTATGCTAAGATGTTGCAAAAGAGCAATGTCTTGATATGTCAGTTTATTCATGGAGTAAAAAAGAGTTTTATTTAAAAATAACACTTTTCACTTCATTTTTTCCAGTTTCATTTAAATGTTAAAATTACTCATTTTGTTGTGAATTTTGAGTTAAGGTCAAAGGTTATCATGGTGGTTTGGATGTAACACTATACTGTGAATGGATTTTAAAGGGCTTTTTTTGTTGTAGTGGACAGAATTATCAGAGAATTAATTGTGAAAAAACACACTGGGTTTTTTACACAAATGCACTGGCGACTACACTTACTGTACATTCAAAAACATTGTAGAACTAATAAAAAGATATCACTTTTAATTTTTGGAATAAAACAATTCACCCAGTCCCTGCACACACACACTAGCAGCAAGTATCATGTGAGTCAAAAGGAGGGACCAGTGTGGCACACAATCTGAGGGCTGTTTTGAGAAACCTGCACTGACATGAAGGTTTTCCATATCGTTTAGTCTTGCCCTCCCCACAGATATGAGGTATAAAAGGGCCTAGCGTGCCTTGATCACTCTGAGGCTTGTTCCAGCCAATGAAGATGAATGGTTGTTATCAAAGGCATCATCTGAAAACATGGCACTCTGCTCTGGCTTCTTTGAAGCAGCTTCCATGTAGGACAACCACTAAAATGTCCAAAAAAGATGAGGTGCCCATCAGATTGCCTTTGGGTGCAGTAACACAGGATTGTAGCAATGTTTTGTTATATCTCATGATGGTGGCGGTCCTGGAGGTGCTTACAGCTCTGGGAGGAAATCTATGGTATTATTACTACAGATGTATCAAATCCCCCTCAATGCACCTTAAAAGGGCCTCATTGTAAAACCTATGCACAGTAAATAATTTTTAAAAGTAAAGGATAATGCTCTGAAGCAGCATTAATTATTTCCAGGGCTGAAAATATTTTCATTTTTTTCTCTAAGAGATACACACTTGATCATTATTATTAATATATGAAAATAATGTCAATTTATATAAATAGTTTTATGTAATGTTTTTAAAAGAAGTATTTTATATTCACCAAGGCTTTATTTAAACAAAAATACAGTTTAAAAAAATACAATTCAAAATAACTGTTATCTACTTTTATATATTGTAAAATGTAATTTATTCCTGTGATAGCAAAGCTGAATTTTCACGTGATGATTCAGAAATCATTCTAATATGTTGATTAGATGCTCAAAAAACATCTATATTATTCATATTCTTGAAACAGTTGTTTCAATATTTTTGTGGAAAACATAACACATTTTTTAGGATTCTTTGAGGAATGAAAAGTTCAAAAGAATAGCATTTATTTTAAAATCAAATTTTTTGGTAACATTATAAATGTCTTTACTTTTGATCAATTTAATCTATCCTTAATAAATAAAAGTGTTAATTTATTTAATACTTTTTAAAAATCTCTTACTAACTCCAAACTTTTAAAAGGAAGATTTGTTTTAATTCATAATATTGTGTATTTTGCAATAATTACATTTCAGTCATGACAACTCTCGGAAAGGATTATAAAAACTTTATTAAATGTAAAATAGAAAATACATAGGTTTGGTCTTGACGGACTAGATCTGCTATGCTGCTGCTGCTGCTGCGGAGCAAGTAGACTTGCTTCGACTAAATGCTGAAATAAAAGGAACATGCTGCTGCTGCTGCTGCTGCCAGAGGAAGTCCCCCCATAGCAGATCTAGGTGGTGCTGGGGAGGTGGTGGCTAACAGGATGAAACGCATCCATGGAATGTATCCGGTTATAAAGGCACGCGATAATGATTAGTTGAACCTGATTGGATGATAATATTGATTTGAATGAACTAATTAGAGTGCTAATAGAGTTTCATGGCTGAACTATTTATTTTTATGTATTACTTTAAAAGGTTAAAGGATCTCTACTTATGCTACTGATCAGACCATTTTTAGCTGTTAATTTTTTTTTTTTTTTTATAATGTGAAATGAAATCAAAGTGTGGTTAGACTGTTGATTAGGAATACATTAAGAATACATTAGCAATTTATGAGGGCTTGATGGCAGAGGTTGTTTGTATATACAGTACAACACCCAAGTCAGACTCTTGGCTCAGTTCTAATCACACTTGATTAGTTCACAGTGAATTCCTTTTTTGCCACCTTCATCAAATGTGCATGTTATGAAAGAATAGATCACCGTACAATGTTCTTATTGTGTTCATATTGTATCGCAAAACACTTTTACTGCTATTGGGTTAGGGACAGGTTTGGTGGTATGGGTAGGTTTAAGTGTGGGTTAAGGTATAAGGGAGGGGTCAACAGTGTAATTATAAATGTAATTACAGAAATTAATTGCATAATTGCATTCATGTGTGTACACAGTGGGTGCATTGTATCAAATGATTAATTTTAAATGTAAGTAGGCTACGTAGTAGTTAGGGCCACCTAATATAAAGTGGGACTACTATTTTATTTTATTTTATTAAAATACTTTGCTGATTGTGCACTATTTTTATTTTATTTTTTGGACTGTGTTATGTCTACACAACGTGCATTTTGTCTGAATGTTAATATAAACTTTCTAATTCACAATGGATGGTTGTCCTGACCTTTGACCTCTTTAGTGTGCACTCCCTCCACAGTATAGGCAGTCATGTCAGGAGATGTTTATGGCCCTTGCTGCTCTATTTCTTCCTTCACTTCTTTTTTTTTTCTTTCTTTCTTTAATTTCTTTCTCTTTACTTCCTGTGCAATTATTTCCTTCAGGGTGATGTGTAAAGTAGAGAGAGGTCAAACAGGGAAGGGTCCTTCAACCTCCTTTGCTGTCTCCACCCCGTTACCACTTCAGAAAGTAGCAGGAAATTACAGATCACATAAATTACAGCCAGCCCACCAACGTGTGGCAGGCAGCACGCCACCTATCACCAGGGTAAAAGGGGGTCGACACCCATAAGGCCCAAGGGAGCCTGCAGGTACCACATGAGCACTGTGAAGCACAACACAAACCAGACCCCAATATCACACACATAGTGCTTAACATTGACTTGAGAAGGCACAATGCATGGTGATAAACATTGTCCTATGGTAAGTATGACAAATGTTCTCACAGAATGCACTGGGCTTTTTTATTTTACTATTTTTCTGTATAAAACGTTCTAGACGAATATGTCTAATGGTTGTGCTTGCATCTTTTGCAGTAGTGATCTAAAAATGCTGCACTCAAGTTAAAATAAGTTCAACTTTTTGAAAACAAATGCTTGAGGTTTTTTTTTTTTCCTCCACACTTTGTGCATCTTGTATATTTAAAGACAAAAATACGCTCTGTGTAAACTGTTCTGAGATTGTACTGGAGGCTTTTTAATGGAGCCATGTTCTATATAGTATAGCTGTGTGTAATAACAATGTAATGTTGTTATTGTCATGTGACCTACCAGCATCAGTTGTGTCGCTTCATCACTGCACTTCATGGGATTATAAGGTATCCATCGAATGCGCCCTTCAGATCCTCGCCAAAAAAAAAAAAAGTTTTGTCTATGTTTGGAAGTACACTTACAATAGATGACCACAAAACACGATTTTACATAATTGTAGTTTTTCACCTACTATATAGTATAGCAATATTGGATGTAGCCATGGGCTTTTTTTATTAGGAAGTTTTGGTGGGACACTTTATCCTTTTTTTATGTAGCCAATAGGCTTTAGTTATGTCATGTTATGTTATTAACTTTTATTTACTACTTAGTCGGTTAGTCGGTTGCAGGTGTTACTCTAGTGGGGAGGGGCATTCTCATTTCAGAGAGCATCTGACTGGATAAAAATCTGTGAAGAGCAGGATAAGTCATCAATATTTTTGGTCTTCTTTTCTTAAAGAAAAAATAGCTAATTTTGTCTACATTTTGGAATGGACTAGCAATTGACCTCAAAACACAGTTTTGATTACAATTTTGATTGTATAGTGTCTGGAAAATGCTGTTTAAAATGTGTTTTCAGAATTAAAATAATTCCATGGGAATTCAAACAGGAACTGTACGTTCCATAGGATAATTTACTGATCCTCTACAAAGATGCTCTTTATAACCCAAACCTGTTTACAGCAAGCTGAACAATTCCATGGGAATTAAAACAGGAACCTGTATCACCACATTAGTGAGCTCAGCGTAACATGGCACAAGCCTCTTTCGCTGACATGTGTACAGAGGCCCTGTTATGGCCCACTTTAGTCAGATGATGTCATTATCATGCGTCACAATCGACTAGGAGGCCCGCCTTGTATCTGTCGCCAGGCAGAATAAAACTCATCCGTCATTCACCGGTTGATTAACGCGGTCCAGATGTTTCTGTCCTCAGATTTCAGAAGCTCTCTCCTCCAGTCTTTGTTGTGATAATGATACAGTACCCTGAATGCAACTGTTTATTTTTCTTTCCATTGGGGTACAGTTGCATGCTCAGAAATTTTTGGAGTGAGGCGGCCTCTCAGAACATAATCGAGCGTCTGAGATGAAAGAGAATCAAATCAATCTTGCAAATCTGTGCGTTATAATTCATCATTCTAGTTCTCATGAGACCCGCCTGTTTGGCCCTCATCTTTCAGACATACTTTACTGGTGCTCTACCACTGGTTGTGCTGTAAATTGTAAGAGGAAAGGGCCACCATGTCTACGTATGTAATCAATATATGAATGTCACAGCTGTTAAGCCAGAATAAGAGGTATACAGGAAAATGTGAAGCAGGCTGTATCTCAAAAGACTCTCAGCATCATATTCTGATGTCATTCATCTCCATAGATCCAAATAATAAAAGACACATATGTAACACACATAAAACAAAACATGATCTTCATTGTTGGAGCTATGGTGCTTATGTGGGAAATGTGAGTTTGAATCTGACTCTCAGCATTTCCAAGTCCTGTTCATTCTTCTTCTCTTCTATCAATTTCTGTCATCTCTCTGCATTCTTGTAAAAATGGTGAAAAGAAAAAAGAATGTCTACATAATGATAGGGATCAGAGAATAAGAGACAGCAGTTAAGAGCTGATAAAACAAAACATGGAGGCCTCATCAAATTACCTAAAGATCCGACTACTCTCAACACCATCTTTGCTCAGAAAAACAAGAGATAAGACCTAGGGAAGAAGGAGGCTTCTGCAAAATCCACCACATGGTATGGGCAGTTGTGGCCTAATGGTTAAAGAGTCTGATTTGTAACTCAAAGGTTGTGGGTTTGAGTCTCAAGTCCAGCAGGAACTGTCATGGGGGAGTAAATAACCAGCCTTGAGCAAGGTACTGAACCCCCAACTGCTCTGGGGTGGTGTGTGTGCACTTGGATGGGTAAAATGCAGTGCACAAATTCCAAGCATGGAAACCACATATTGCTGACATAATACACGCAACTTACTGTATATTTAATTGATATTTTAATAGAATGATATATAAAATGATATATTAGACAGAATATAATGTAAAATTATCTCCCTTACAGAGGTAAATATGACCAATCACTCATAAATGCCACCCATAAATAATTATCCTGATACATAGACATGTAGGTGCAAAAAGAAAAATATTTGGATTTAAGGCATATACAGCAGTCAATATTTAAAGTGGATCAAAACCTTTCATCAAAGTTGTCCTAAAACCAAAACAATACCCGTTCCTGTCTTAGGACAACTTTGATTAACTTTTTTGATCCAACTAAAATGCTGACTACTGTAGAAGAGCACAATCTCAAAGCATTTATAATTTATATTTTTATATTAAATAAGTTTAATACTACAACATCATTTTATATAAAATTAACATTAGAATAAATAACAAACAATTGAATTTTAATAATATTAGATTAGAGCTTCATTTATGTTGCTATGTATTAAACTTTAATTGTGAGAATATTGACTGAATTTCCATTTTGATCATTTTATTTTAATGTCTTTTTTAAATTGTAAAACCACATATCAGTTGGATTTCAAGTAATGTTTCTTTGTCTTGAGATAATAAACAAAAGATGTTCCTTGGTACACAATGAGAGCAATTGTAGAAATGTTTCCCATTCAAAATTGGACATGATTGGAATAGATTTACGTGACTTATGAGTACTATTTATGAGTCTAAAAGATGTAAGTATATCATCACAAATACAAAAACACAAACTATATTATCTGAGGAGAATATTTGCTGCAGTCAGTTTTTACTCAAGCTGTAAGTACAAACAAAACTAACAGAATTTTAGAAACCTAATAATATGTTGTTTAATTTATTGTACCATGCATTAATTGTAAAGTGTTTTTGTGTAGCTTTTCAGGTGAATTAGATATCTGCATTTACATATCTAAAAAGCTTTTACAGAAATGTTAGCCCAAAGTCCTTAATCTTTTAAGCCCTAACCTGTATTCTGTTAGCTTCATTAATAATAATTAAAATAAATTAACCTTTCCTACAGCAAAAACAGAGTCAGTGTTAGTTGTGAAGGACACAGGGGTTGAGTTGGCATGTGAGTCTCTTTCTCTTTTTTTCTCTTGGAGAAATCAGCAGGCCTGGAGTGACAGTAAGTGGCAGTGTGATTGCGCAGGGAGTTCTG
>CM065124.1:27720460-27745460 GCA_033026305.1 Cirrhinus molitorella | reverse complement strand
GGCACTGACACAAGAGCCACTGTTGGCATTCCAGATGCGAATGTGACGGTCACTGGTGCCCCCTCCTGACGCAAGGATGTTAGGCTGCCAAGGGCACCATGCCAAAGCCTTAAGGTTGCAAAAAGAATTAAAACATCAACTGCAAGATCAGAGGTAGAATAAAAATAAAAAATAAAAAAAAAGGGAGGGGATAATCACCTTGACCGCTCCCTGGTGTTCACTTAGAGCATGGATGGCTCGATTCTCTGAGCCACTTGTCATTGGCCAAATGTACACAGTGTTGTCATTACCACCACTAGCTAAATATTTCCCATCTGGGGACCAGGTAAGGCCACAGACTTCCTGAGTGTGTCCACCAAAGGTAAAGATGTGGTGGTCTGCTACCCGAACATCGTGCTGATGAATTAAACCAGATCTGGAGCCACTAAGGAGAACAAACAAAGGATGTTTAAAGGATATAGTTCACCCAAGTTACAATTGTCATTACCCTCATGTTTCAAACCCTTAAGACCTTTGTTCAACTTCAGAACACAATCACGTGGGACCACGATGCAGGCTCAACATGTCCATCAGCCATCGGCCCAACCCTAAATAGAGCGCTCTCTGAGCTCCCATTTACAGAAAGGGTCCTACTACAGCCAAGGCACAGTAACATAGCAAAGACTGCCATTAAAAGAGTTCATGTGACATCAGCAGCTCAACCAGTAGTGTATACACAGGTATACAGCGTATACCCATTTTATCACTTCTAATCCCCTCTGATGCGCATCATTCAGTAGTGTCCTGCATTAGCCAAAATAACGGTCCACCGCATCCTGTCATGTGTGAATAAATGCAAATATTCACTAAAAACACACTGTAAAGTTAATGATGATACTGTCAGGACCGTGGTGTTGGATTGCTTTGAAATAAATACGTTTGATTGCTCCTAATGGGCCAGTCTCGGTTCATATGCGAAAGCATGTCAGGGGAGGCATGTGCAAAGTGGAAAATGATTGATCACCAATTTAAAATCGGTTCATAATAAGGAAAATACCTTACAAATAAAAGTCAGCAGGTTATGATCAGAAATTTCTTAAACCGGTAAATCCCTGTAAACCTTTCCTTCAAAGGATCCATTAAACAAATGAGTTCAAATAGCAAGTTCAAAACAGACATTCTATTTTCACCACCTGCAAACTCAAAGACCTCAAAAAGGCACTTTACCTCCTCATTGCTCCACATTTACCCTTTGCTCATTTTGTTTTGGATACACCACCTGTTCCCTTCTTGAGATCATGTCACAGAGTCGCATTCTTGCAATTACTTCCCGTTTTTGGGTCGTTTCGAAGTATTTTCCATGCGTTGTGTTCATATTTCATTTGAACCACACCAGAGTTCATTTCGAAGCGGACAGAGACCAATCTTTTAAGCAGTCTAGGTCCATGCCAGAGTTTGGATAACAGCGCTCACATTTAATGAACCGCACTACCAGAGCAAATCACACCAGAGTTTGCTTCAATATAACTAAACATGACAAGCATGAAAACACCCTAAATGTTAGTTCCAAAGTTGAACAAAGGTCTTATGGGTTTGGAACAGCATTAGGGTAAGTAGTGACAATTTTCAATTGGGGTGAATTAACCCTTTAAACACTCAAATACATATAATCTGCAGAGTGCAAGGAGGTGTGTCTTACCTAGACAAAACGTGATCATTCCAACTCAAGCAACCAACCCTTGCTGAATGGCCATCCATGCTGCGGAGACGCTTTTGGTACTGAACATCCCATAACTGCAAGAAAGAAATAGGCAATACAATGTAAACCCTTACATTCTGGAATTATAACATGTAACTAATTTGAATGTTGCCAATTCCTAGTTTCTGTAATGAAAAGTTTGAAAACAAGCAGATCTGTAACTACAGCAGAAGTAGGGTTGGGTACCGAAACCCATGACCGGTATGTACCGGACTGAATCGTGATGCCACTTAAATGCCTGAACTGTCGATTGACACTGATGTAAGAAGCACTGATTCAGCAACATGCATGATCGCTAGTTAAATTTAAATACTGCATTCATGGAGTGTCAGAATGATTGGAAAATTTCCTGAATGAACACGTGAACGTCGGAAAGCTTTGAAGATTCAAATCCAAGACTTTTGGATTTTCACATTTTGAATTAAAAGCACAGATCATCAGGAAATGAGACCAGCTGAGAAGCGCATGAGTGCAGCAACTAACGTTACACTTGCTCTAACTGCAGCAGGTGGTCTGCAGTTAGCCAAGCTAGCTACATTAAACGCCCTTAACTTAAAATGCCCAAAACTAAAACATTCTTGAATTTTTCTGTCCAATAAAAATACATTCTTGTGTCATCTACCATTTTGTGGCCTTTCTAAAAGTATCGGTTCAGGCACGGGTACCATTTTAAAAGTATTGATTTGGCACCGGTATTGGGGGGGGAAAAAAAAAAAAAAAAAAAAAAAAACAAAAAAAAAACCACACACCACACACGAACGATACCCATCATTACCAATGTCTTACACAACGAGAAGCCTTTCGGTCAAAAAGAGAGAGAATGACTATAGAGCAAGTATTGAACCGCAGGATGAGAAAAAAGTAACCAATTACCTCAACTTTGCAATCACTCGTCCCAACAGCCAAGAAATTGCCATCTTTGCTCCAAGAGACGGAGCAGATGTACTCATTATCATCCTCCATTTTCTTTAACAAAACAATGCCTCCAGCAGCAGCATCCCACAAATACACATGGTTGGCAAGGCCAACTGCCAAAATGTTCTGCCTTCCCCAATCCATCAGGTTCAGATCTGAACAGAAATTGACATGTTAGACAAAACAAGTTTATTTTTACAGCACATTTCATACACAATGGTAATTCAAAGTGCTTTACATAAAAAGCAAATAAAACCACAACAATAAAAACGTTTAAAATTAAAAAGAAAAAAAAAAAAAAAAATTAAAGTGAATTAAAACAGGAATAAAAATGGACTATACATAAAATACAGTGCAATAAGCCTCATGTTAGCCTCACATGTGACCCCAAGTTTCATGAAGATGTTTGTAAATTTCCTAAAACTTACTAAAATTAGCAACATGCATTGCGAAGAACTTAATTTTGAACCACTTTCAGAATTTCAAATAGTTGCATCTTGGCCAAATATTGTCCCATCCTAACAAACCAAACATCAATGAAATGTATATTCATGTATAAGTCTCAGCCCCCCCCCCGCCCCCAAAACCCTAATGCCTAGTTTTGTGGTCCAGGATCACATGTATAAATCATACGATGTGGTTTCCATGTAAAATGATTAACTCACAGAAGTCATTTTTGATATCAGGGGCATCTAGAATCCGCTCTGGAACAGAGGAAATGTACCGGCTCTTCTTGATGGAGGCTGGTGTGGGCACCTGGCTGTAGAGAACCTTTAAATTATTCTGATAACCTGTGGGAGATAGTGTTTGGTTGAATCAACAGACTCATTTTGTAGAAGGACTTCACCAGGCAAAATGAAATGCATGCTAATAAATAAGCCAAAAACAACAAGTTACTTAAAAAAAAATAAAACATACCTTCAGGGGCATTCAGTGGTTTTCCTCCCAAGTGCAAGATCTTTGCTTCTTCAATGTCATATCCATTTAGTGTCATAGACCAAGCTTTCTGATTCTGAGGAAATAATAAAGTCATAAAACATTTAGAGGCTGACATATGGATTTATATAGAGATCATCAATATTCAAATTCTTACAATTATTCTTAGAAAAAGAGAGAGATAATACCGCATTTAAGTTACTAATTATACAACTACTATTATGCGTTATTAAAACTTTGAAAAGAAAGTTATGCTTTCTTATATATATATATATATATATATATATATATATATATATATATATATATATATATATATACACACACACATATACACACAGGTCCTTCTCAAAAAATTAGCATATTGTGATAAAGTTCATTATTTTCTGTAATGTACTGATAAACATTAGACTTTCATATATTTTAGATTCATTACACACAACTCGAAGTAGTTCAAGCCTTTTATTGTTTTAATATTGATGATTTTGGCATACAGCTCATGAAAACCCAAAATTCCTATCTCAAAAAATTAGCATATTTCATCCGACCAATAAAAGAAAAGTGTTTTTAATACAAAAAAAGTCAACCTTCAAATAATTATGTTCAGTTATGCACTCAATACTTGGTCGGGAATCCTTTTGCAGAAATGACTGCTTCAATGCGGCGTGGCATGGAGGCAATCAGCCTGTGGCACTGCTGAGGTGTTATGGAGGCCCAGGATGCTTCGATAGCGGCCTTAAGCTCATCCAGAGTGTTGGGTCTTGCGTCTCTCAACTTTCTCTTCACAATATCCCACAGATTCTCTATGGGGTTCAGGTCAGGAGAGTTGGCAGGCCAATTGAGCACAGTAATACCATGGTCAGTAAACCATTTACCAGTGGTTTTGGCACTGTGAGCAGGTGCCAGGTCGTGCTGAAAGATGAAATCTTCATCTCCAATAAAGCTTTTCAGCAGATGGAAGCATGAAGTGCTCCAAAATCTCCCGATAGCTAGCTGCATTGACCCTGCCCTTGATAAAACACAGTGGACCAACACCAGCAGCTGACATGGCACCCCAGACCATCACTGACTGTGGGTACTTGACACTGGACTTCAGGCATTTTGGCATTTCCCTCTCCCCAATCTTCCTCCAGACTCTGGCACCTTGATTTCCGAATGACATGCAAAATTTGCTTTCATCCGAAAAAAGTACTTTGGACCACTGAGCAACAGTCCAGTGCTGCTTCTCTGTAGCCCAGGTCAGGCGCTTCTGCCGCTGTTTCTGGTTCAAAAGTGGCTTGACCTGGGGAATGCGGCACCTGTAGCCCATTTCCTGCACACGCCTGTACACGGTGGCTCTGGATGTTTCTACTCCAGACTCAGTCCACTGCTTCCGCAGGTCCCCCAAGGTCTGGAATCGGTCCTTCTCCACAATCTTCCTCAGGGTCCGGTCACCTCTTCTCGTTGTGCAGCGTTTTCTGCCACATTTTTTTTTCTTCCCACAGACCTCTTGCTTGAGGGTGTCAATGATGGCCTTCTGGACAGCAGTCAGGTCGGCAGTCTTACCCACGATTGCGGTTTTGAGTAATGAACCAGGCTGGGAGTTTTTAAAAGCCTCAGGAATCTTTTGCAGGTGTTTAGAGTTAATTAGTTGATTCAGATGATTAGGTTAATAGCTCGTTTAGAGAACCTTTGCATGATATGCTAATTTTTTGAGATAGGAATTTTGGGTTTTCATGAGCTGTATGCCAAAATCATCAATATTAAAACAATAAAAGGCTTGAACTACTTCGAGTTGTGTGTAATGAATCTAAAATATATGAAAGTCTAATGTTTATCAGTACATTACAGAAAATAATGAACTTTATCACAATATGCTAATTTTTTGAGAAGGACCTGTACATATATATACACACACACACACACACACATATACACACACTTACTGATGTAGAGGATGCGGTTTCTTCTACTGGTTCATTCTCTTTGGAAATAAGAAAACTTGCTACATCCATCTGTTTGCTATTCCTTTGGGGTATGAATCGATCTCCTCCTGCCTTAGAGGGGGTATTTTGGGTCTTGCCATTCTTTCCTGTTCGGAGACATTAGTTATGTAACCCTGAAGACACACTCCAACTCTACAGTGAGCAGGAGCTGGACTCATGTGACTCTTACCTGGTGTTTTACTGGGGGTTTTGGAGAGGCTCACTGATCTGTTGACACTCTTGTTCGGTGTGAAGGAGCTTGTGTTGGAGGAGTTGGATGTGCTGGCTTTTCTCTGCCACCTCGCCATCGGGGCGTTTGTGATGGGCATGTCCAGACGGAGGACGTTGTGGATGTCATTCTCAAACCCAAATTGGGACATTACTACAGCACATACGATCACTCTGTTGAAGAAAATGGACAAAAACAACAAAGTTACAGAGTCTGGCCGCATGGAACACGTTAAGTACGACAAAGTGCGTTTATCTGACGTTAAAAATAAATAACATTAAGTTAATAAACATAACCTACATACTTTATACAGGCTTTAACATAAACAACGGATAACAATATATGTGAAAATGTATAAAACACAACCAACACAACGTGGATTACGGCGGTTGTGATCATAACTAGTTGACTTGAAAAAAAAAAAAAAAAAGAACACATTTTATATTTAAACTTACCACAAATCCAACAGTGTCGTTCCTCGAAGCACAATACAATTGTCACCAAAAATGAAGCGCTCTTTTTCGCACACAAGTTCCGTCTTTCCACAAGCAAAGTCAGCTATCGTCTGAGCAGGTGAAGATAGTCAACGGATGAACGCCAGTTTAAATGTCTGAAACGCCAGTCGTGATTGGTGGATTCAAAAAACAAAGTTTTCGCTGTTACCTAGGCACCCAGGCAGAATGCTGCGCGTTGATTGGTGAATCGCATCACTGACTCAGAGCACTTCCTGACAGTATTACATATTAAGAGTCATTTGTTAGATTCGTTTCTGTGTATGATGTTTTCGATTTGTTACTCATTGTCGGTTGTTAATATTTTTGTATATTTCGGGTAAAAACGTCAATACGACAGAAAGACGCATTCTGGATGAGTTGTTAAATGGAATCACATATATGGGCCATTCTACAGAATTGGTGCAAACTGCTGTCCCACATCCAAAAAAATAAAAAAGCATTTGCATATTCAAATCTTAGATGTTTACTAAGATCCTTTTATTGTCTATTGAAACCCACAATAATATTCAAAATATCAGAAAGCTTGGCTGTCTCAAATCCTAACCCCTAAATTTCAACTTATGAAAATTATATTTAAATAATTTTAGCATTTTATTACATTGTTCATTTTTAAAAAAAAATATTTTATATTTTTTTAAAGCGAAAACAAGAAAAAAAAATCATATTTTCTTTGTAAATTATGGGGAAAAAAATGTGTCGCATATTCATGTCACTAACAAAACAGTGTATGTTTTAGTCCATTGGCTGAGACTGATTTTAACTAAACCCCTACATTTATGATAATTAAAAAATATGAATGTATGAAAAATCTGTGTAACTTTATAGAATGTCACTACCGAACACCATTTTTTCTAGAATTTTTTTAGGGAGTTATTCCATAACATTTAGTTTTTACATGTGTACAACTGTTCAGAACTGTGCTAGCTAAACATATGCTGATTAGCATCTTTGAGCTGGGTTCAAAAGTACCTAAAATTGTCACTACCGTGGCATCTTTTTTTTTTTTTTTGGTGTTATCCCATAAAATTGACACTACCGTAACAGTCACAACCAAAACATGTCGTAATTGTCTCTGTAGTGACAAAAGGGAACACATTATTTGGGGAAATTAAATGAAATTTTAGTACAGTTATGCACATTTTTTGTATTTCAGTATGTTTTAGTAGTGTTTTAGTACGTGACCAAAAATTTTGTAATGTGATGTGGTTGCTACCAAAAATGTGCAGTCACAACCGAAACATGGGATATTTTGTCAAAAAATAAAGTACATTTTATTATCAACTAAGATGTTATGTTATGATAGTGTTTGGTTCAATGTATATTCAAACTAATGAAATCAGTATGATCAACTTTTTGCCTTTTACAAAGAAAAAATTGATTGAAAATACAACAAATCTTATAAATCACACTTGAAATATAAATAAAATTATAAAATTATAATAAAATTGTAATTGTTATTGATTTACTGTTATTGTTATTTGAATTTTTTTTTTTTTTTTTTTTTTTAATAAAATAGAAAACCAACTGATATGTAAGCAAAATCTTAATAGGTCAATATAACCCTTCTTATTAAATTATATATTACTGTGTTCCGGTAGTGACAAGTTTGGGGAGAGGACAAATATTCCAAAATTTTCTGAAAATACATTATGAGTATTAACTGCACAATTACTAGAAATGTGTACCTTGGATATTATACAATTTACATACATACAAGTGGGACATACATTTGTGGAAAAAGATGTTTCCAACTCTGAACCATTTCTGAAAGGTCCATACAAGGAATTTTAATTGGTAAGAGTTTCTTGTGCTCGCAGAAATGCAACAAATCTTCTAGACACAGATTTACAGGGGAATATTTACAAAATATAAGTAATACAAATAGAGTGCATATAGTTGTTATTCACAGGAATGTGCAGAGGGATAAAAAAATGTAAGTAAAATATGAAAACAATGGACTTAATATTGCACTCATAGATTTGTAAAGGAACCGTGTGTAAATATTGAAAATATTTTATACAAGGTCTGGCCTGAAAATGTCATTTTCATTCGCTTTCTTTGAATTTTTTCAGTACAGTGATTGGAGGCTGTCGGTTTTTTTGACTGAGTCTGTGATTAACATCTGAATCCATGGCATACGATTTTAAAAAGATGTCACAGTGAGAGACCCTTTTATTTTGAAAACCGGTCTTCGTTTAGAGATCAAACTTTTATTTTGAAAATTGTAAAGACCGGTGCGTTTTGCTACTGTTGGGCGTGGCCTGTCTTTGATGTTTTCGTTGCATTGGTTGCAGTAGCAAAACAAAGCCAATGTTACATGCAGTTCTGTTTTGTGAGCAGCGTCTTCATTAGAAATTCACTGAGGTAAATAATAAACATTTATTTGAACGTCAGATAGTTATCACCTAATATGCCAGGTCTTAGCTAACGAATGGGACACTACTACGATTTTTTCTGTCGACATGTTGATTTTTATTTCTGTTTACATGTATAAAACAGTTTTATATTTTCAATGAGTTTGTTTTGTTATAATGTTGCTTTGAATCCTCACAGGGTGTTTCCATTCACATAAACTGTCAGGCTTGCGAAGCCCTTCGTACGGTAGGAAGCAGGAAGTGGAGTAGGTTTACACTGTTGCGAGGAAAAGAAAGTAACTGCTTCACTGTGCTTTTCTGGATCAGTGGGGTGAGTCAGCAGAGCACACGTGTTTACAGCCCATTGTGACTGTCGTTTGCGTTAATAAACTTCCTCTAAACCTAAACTGTCATCCCGTGATCAGAAACCTCCACGCCGCTATTTCATATCAACTTTACATTTTAGAGACTAAACAACTTCGAGTCTTAAAGATTATTTCATTACAGCACTTGTTTCTTTATACGTCACGTTCTGGCCTCAAACATTCAGGTGTGTGTCTGTCCTGTAACTTAAAGGGCGGAGGAGCGGGAGCAGGACGGGATGTTTGCCCGGAAAAACAAGCGAGCAGCGGCGCCCGAAAGGCCAAGGAGCAGCTGCAGCCAAACAGGTTAGTGTTGAAATGTTTTGCATATGACTGTCAGCTGTGCATGTTGTATGCTAAGCATTATAAAGAGACAGCTGACTTTGAAATTAAATTCTGTCATTGTAAGTTACTGAAATAATGATTGTTTTCATTTATGGGGTGAACTGTCCCTTTAAGGATTATGTCTCTTTTTTATACTGGACAGGGACTCTGAGTCCATTGATGATCTGTCCATCTCATGACTGAGATAAGGTGCTGTCGGACCTTTACATGTAAGCTTTTGTTTCTTTGTAGATGGGTTTGTTCCTTGATTTCAAGCCGGAAGATATGATGGACATGGAGCAAGATCTGGATGATCCAGCTTAGAAGCTGAATTTGCAGCCATTGTTGGGAAGAAACCTAATGTGGCTCCCAGAGGGAAAAAGGCAGGCAAAGGGTGTGCATCGTGTTTATCATTTTTTAATATCATAAATGCAGATGGTATCAGTTTAAAATGTAGGATTTAAAAATACTATCACCTAATGTATTTTTAATGTACTTCTGATGAATGTTGTGGTAGTGCCAAGGCCTTTATTACCTGAAGAGAGCTGTCTATTAGCATTCCCATTCATCTGTTGATGAGGACCCAAGAAGTACATCATTTAGAAACCTGACATCTCGGATCATGGGCACTGATTTTTTTTTACCCTAATATACTCCTAATAGCGTAATTTCTGAAGGATCGTAACACGGATGACTTAAGTATTGGCATCACAGGAGTAAATTATTTTTTAAACTATATTCACATACACTACAGTCAAAAGTTTTTGGACAGTAAGATTTGTAATTTTTTTTTTCTTAAAGAAGTCTCTTCTGCTCAACAAGCTGTATTTATTTGTTCCAAAATACAGAAAAAGCAGTATATTGAAAAATATTTTGTAACTATTTAAAATAACTGGTTTATTTTAATATATTTTAAAATAAAATGTATTCTGTGATCAAAGCTACATTTTCAGCATCATTACCCCCAGTCTTCAGTGTCGCATGATCCTTCAGAAATTATTTGAATATGCTGATTTGCTGTTCAAGAAATATAATATAATAATAAATAAAAATTATATTATTATTGTTATTATCAATTGTTTAAAACAGTTGAGTGTATTTTTTTCAGGATTCTTTGAAGAATAGAAAGATTCAAAGATCAGTATTTATCTGAATAAAAAGTTTTTGTAACATTATACAATATACCATTCAAAGCTTGGAGTCAGTATAATTTTTATTGGGAAAGAAATGAAAGAAATGAATACTTTTATGTAGCAAGGATGCTTAAATTGATCAAAAGTTATGATAAAGTCCATTTTTTTTTAAGTTTACAAAAGATTTGTTTGAGATAAATGCTGTTCTTTTGAACTTTCCATTCATCAAAGAACCCTGAAAAAATCTACTCAGCTGTTGTCAACATAATATAACAATAAATGTTTTTTGAGCAGCAATTCAGAATATTATAATGATTTCTGAAGGTCGTGTGACTGGAGTAATGATGCTAAAAATTCAGCTTTGAAATCACAGGAGTAAATTACATTTTAAAAATGTATTCAGATAGAAAACAGTTATTTTAAATAATAAAAAAATATTTCAAAATTGTACTGTTTTTGCTGTACTTAGATCAATTAAATGCAGGCTTGGTGAATGTGTGTGTATAAATAAATATATTTATATAAATATTTATTTATAATCTAAATTGTATATAGGTGTAAATATATTTACAATATTGTTTTTAAATATGTGACCCTGGACGACAAAACCAGTCTTAAGTTGCACGGGTATATTTGCGGCAATAGCCAAAAATACATTGCATGGGTCAAAATTATTGATTTTAATTTATGCCAAAAATCATTAGGATATTAAGTAAAGATCATGTTCCATGAAGATATTTTGTAAATTTCCTACTGTAAATATATTAAAACTTAATTTTTGTTTAGTAATATACATTGCTAAGACTTCATTTGCACAACTTTAGAGGTGATTTTCTCAGTATTTAGATGTTTTTGCACCCTCAGATTCCAGGTTTTCAAATAGTTGTATCTCGGCCAATATTGTCCTATCCTAACAAACCAAACATCAATGGAAAGATTATTTATTCAGCTTTCAGATTATGCATAAATCTCAATTTTGAAAATTTGACACTTAAGACTGGTTTCGTGGTCCAGGGTCACATATATACATGTATGTGTGTGTATTTATATTTACATAATAAATATACAGAGTAAACACACATATAGTATGTAAACATAAACTTTTATTTTGGATGCGCTTAATCGTTTGACAGCCCTAAAAAACATTACAAACATTACAAATCTTACTGTTCAAAAACTGACTGGTTGTGTGTATGTGTGTGTGTGTGTATGTCATTTTACTTGGCAACTTTTAAATGGATCCATCCATGGATCTATATCAATGGAGAAAAAGGCTTTTAGCAGCTAGATTTTTTTTTTCATTGCATCACTTTACAACCAAACAAGGTACATAATCATATTCAACATATAGCCAAACTTATTCAGCTTTGGTTGAGCATAACCAGAAATAGAACAAATAAAAAACAAAATAAAACATCAAACTAAACCAAAAGAAAATACATAAAAATAATATATCAAAAGAAATATAACAAAGTGGGCCTTTTAAATTAAATTATACATCTCCAAAAGATAAGTGAGCTTTTAGCAGCTAGGTGGTGTAATTATAACATCTACTAGTAGGGTGTAACTAGATTATGGTAAACAGCCAAACACTGACCCGTAGCATTTCAATTGTCTGCCTTATCTGTACTGTGCCTGATTGTTATTATCTTAATATTTATGAAACATATAAATACATTTGAGTTGAATTGTTATGTTCCAGCTCCTTTACCAATGGAGGATATTGCAAAAATGGCAGAAGCCTGCATGAAAGACATTGATGATGATGAAGATGGCAGTCTGGAGGATGATGAAGACCTTTTGGTTAGTGAAACCTGTGATTATTGTCTGTTTCTCTTCACTATCAGACCCTTCTGAATGTGGTATAGTGAGTTTATAGTGTATGTTGTGATTTTCATTAGGCTGAGCTGGCAGGAAGTGGTTGATGAGGAGGAAACGGAAGATTCAGGTGCCGCAACCCCCGGCCTCCCCCGTTAGTGCGGAAACCCCTTCAGCAGAACTGATGCCAGCCAAACAGGTATGGTCTAAAAGTTTATTTGGGAAAGCATAATCATATTGTTTCTGTACAGTTATGTTGCTTGTCATTTTCAAAGTTATATTTTAATTATTTTTTTAAGATATGGTTATCATGTTGGTAATACTTGAATTGAGTGAATATATTCTTCACCTGTTCGATTAGTTTTGGTCAGTAACATTTTTAAAAAATATATTTTTTATTATTTGTTTTGTCTTATTTATTTTGTCATTTTTAAATTATTATTTAAATGCTGCACTAAATTAAATTGATCATGGAATCCTATAAAACGTATTACTGTTTCCACAAAAATATTAAACAGCACAACTGTTTAAACTGATAATAATAATAATACATGTTTCTTCAGCAGCAAATCAGCACATTAGAATTGTTTCTGAAGGATCATGTGACACTTAAAGAGCAAAAATGTACAGATAATGTACTCACCCCCTTGTCATCCAAGATGTTCACGACTTTCTTTCTTCGGTCATAAAGAAATTCAATCATTCATTCAAAGATTTCTGGATTTCTCTTCATGTAATGGATATGTATGGTGCCCCCAAGTTTAAACTTCCATAATGCAGTTTAAATGCAGCTTCAGAGGACTCTAAATGATCCCAGCTGAGTAAGAAGGGTCTTATCTAGTGAAATGTTCTGTCATTTTTGAAAAAAATTAACAATTTATATACTTTTTAACCTCAAATGCTCGTCTCTGTGATTCACATGCGTAGTCTGCGTGATCTGGGTTAATACAGTTAGGGTATGTTGAAAAACTCCCATCTCGTTTTCTTCCCCAACTTCAAAATCGCCCTACATCGCTGCAGAAATACCAAACAGTTTACAAAGTGAACATACAAGATCAAATGCCCTTCACAAAAAAGATAAAACAGTGTTGCGATTTTGAAGTTAAAGATGAAAATGAGATGGAGTTTTTTGAAAATCCTTAAATGTTTTCCTCAAAAAACATTATTTCTTTACGACTGAAGAAAGACAGGAATATCTTGGATGACAAGGGGGTGAGTGCATTATCTGAAAATTTTTGTTCTGAAAGCGAACTAATCCTGTAAAGAGTGGAGTAATGGCTGCTGAACAATCAGTTTTTTCATCACAGGAATTAATTGGTTTAAAAATGTATTAGAGTTTCTGTGAGTCCTGAAAAAGTCTTAAATTCAGTTGTGTAAAATTTAAGGCCATAAAAAGTTAATACATTAAATGGTGTAAGAAAAGTCTTAATTATAATTTCAAGAGGCCTTACATTTTGGGACGGAAGAACAGGAATCGGACATTGCTTAATTTTGTGGATTAAACTTCAAAAGTATTTCATTCAATAATACATTTGAGCTACATGTTTCAGAATAGCCAGTATGAGTTCATAGCTGTCATTACCAGGAAACCGGTAAATAGACCAATTTGAAGTAGACATCACAGTTACGTCACTTGCAGCTACGGACGCATTGTAGTGACAGAAAAACACTTTTAACAAGTGAAGCGAAATGGGTAAAATCCACGGAACAAGATAAAAAATGTATTGTTGTGCCTTTGGATGTCAGAATCGGAATGCAAATATTTTTTATAGAATATCGTTGTCAAAGACACCATTTAAAGCTAGACATTTGAATGATCAGACTAAGGACCTGCTGTGATTACTTTTAAAGCATAAGCTTGATTTAAACTATAGGTCTACATAATATTCACATATGCAGTTCATCAGGGACATATTGTATTAGCCCTAAAGTTGCAGCATGAAATGCTATTTAAACCTATAACATTTTACATAACATTTACCTTACATTTCACATTTATACATTTCTGACTTTCTTCTCGCAAATGCAAGCTTATATCTTAACAATAGCAAAGTCGTCAATTCTGAGAAAAAAAGCCAGAAGTGTAGGCTATAAACTCATGACTCCCAAGGGGAAAGAGTTGAAAGAGGACGGAGAAATGACAAGTTGATTTGTCTTATCAGAATTATGAGATATAATCTCGGAATTGCAAGAATAAAGTCAGAATTTTGAGACATAAACTCAGATTTACCTCTTTTATTCTTTTATTCCATGACTTTCATAAACTCTAATTTTCTGCCACCAGACAGACTCCACCCACTAAAAAACATCACCGTTCGCAAACACTGAATTGGTTTATTACCTCTGTTCGAAAAGCAGCACCTACTGGCAGAGAATAAATTTGAATTTACAATAGGCGTGTCTGATTGATGAGACCAATGCAAAAATCAAGTGCTGTATTTTATAGCAAATAAATACAGCTTTGATAAATGCAAGCATAAGAGATTTTTCTAAAATGTAAAAGAATCTTACCGACTCCAAACTTCTGGATTAGGTGTAGATACAGTTATACTACATTTAGCAGCAGTCACTTAAACTTGAGGTGTAAAAAAATCGTTTTTTTCATAGTAGGTGTGTTTCTCCAAACCCACATAAGATGTGGTGGTGATAGAAAAAGTTTTTAAAGCTACAAAGAAACTGCTGCTAAAAATATTAACTTGTTGAACATCCTGACCCATTTCTAATTACATCCTAACTGAGGTTCACAGTTTTTCCCAGAGCCTCCATTTTCAATGTGTAGATTATTAATTTGCACCTCAATTAACACAAACTCTTTTGTTTAAGAAGTAATGTGCCATCTCTTAATTTTTTTTTTTTAAATCACAGGACACTAAGGTTTCTTCAGTGCCTGGTAGCATTGAGCATACATTAGAGGAAAGAATAAACATGTATAGGATGGCTGTTACCAATGCCAAAGCCGCAGGGGAAACCTCTAAAGCTCGGAGATATGAGAGAGGCCTCAAGGTGAGTGGATATAGTGTCACTGCTCCAACAAATAGACAAACTTTCATGACAATTGACACTCTTATATTTTTGTTTAGACACTACAGACAATGCTGGCATCAGTACGGAAAGGAGGGAAGATTGACGAAGCTGAGATTCCCCCTCCAGTTGCATGTGGAGCATCTGGTGGTCCCAGTCGCCCCCCTGCCCCTGCAGCTTCACCTGATGAGCAGGGGGAGTGTGACAGCGCTGTTGAGATCTCTCCTGTCTCCGCAGAGGCCGCCCCTGTTGTCATGGATCCAACATCAAACACTAAAGACGAGTCCTCTGGTGTAACGTCTCCAGCTTCCCTGTCATCTCCAGAAGGGGAACATGCAGCAAGTGGCGCTCAATTGCACTTAGGTCAGTCAAGTGCTTTTGTGGCAACATACCACAGTTTAAAGTTTAAAAGATAAAATGCCTAGCTAGTGTCTGAATTTATGGGATTTATTTTCATTTAAACCAATAAATAATAATGTTTTTATAGTTTCTTTTCATAATGAAGAATTTCTAGAGTTTCTAGATCAGTAATCAGATGTAAGCAAATTTGTACAAATCAGATTTCCTTGCTTCCTTTTTCCTTGCTTCAAACTTGTTTATATTACGTTATTTTAAACTGGAATTGTCTTTCATATTACTTTTTAATAAATCCAGCATTGATTAACATAAAATACTTTTAAAAAATGCTAACAATTTACAATAAGGCCATTTGTTAGCATTAATTAATGTATTAACTAATGTGAATTAACAATGAACAAAGCATTTATGACTATTTATTTATTTTTACTAATCTACTATTTAGGCTTCTTCATATAGTAGTATTCTTTTGAGACTAATTTTGCATTTGAAACTCGTCTTAGAGTTTTTAAGCTAGAACCACCAAACTCAACCCAGACCTTTATCTTTTTTGCTAAATCAGCTGGTTTCTAGCTGGTTTTACATGTCTTTTGCTAAATTAACTGGTTTTAAGCTGTTTTTTTTTTTTTTTGCTAAATCAGCTGATATAAACTCATATTAACTGGTTTTATCCACTTTTTTTTGCTAAATCAGCTGGTTTTAGCTTGTTTTTTTAGCTGGCTTTTTTGTTAAAACAGCTTGTGTTTAGATGGTTTTTATCAAAAAAAATTTCTAAATCAAGTGGTTTTAGCTGTTTTATTTTTCTTAAATGAGCTCATTTTTTTTAGCTAGGTTTAGGTAGTTTTACTTGGTTTTAGCTTTTTTTTAACTGATTCTGGCTAAATGAACAGACTTTAGCTGTTTTTTTTTTGCTAAATCAGCTGATATAAACTCATATTAACTGGTTTTATCCACTTTTTTTTTGCTAAATCAACTGGTTTTAGCTTGTTTTTTTAGCTGGCTTTTTTGTTAAAACAGCTTGTGTTTAGATGGTTTTTATCAATTTTTTTCTCTAAATCAAGTGGTTTTAGCTGTTTTATTTTTCTTAAATGAGCTCATTTTTTTAGCTAGGTTTAGGTAGTTTTACTTGGTTTTAGCTTTTTTTTAACTGATTCTGACTAAATGAACAGGCTTTAGCTGGTTTTTAGTTTTTGTTGTTAAATCAGCTGGTTTTAGCAGTTTGGTTTTAGATTGATTGTAAGCTAACCTTTTTTTAAAACGTCTGTTTTAGCTTAGCTAGTTTTAACTGTTTTTTTTTTTTTTCCACAGATTTTCACTAAATTAACTAGTTTAAGCTATTTTAGCTGGTTTTAACTTTTTTTTCTAAAGCAAGTAGTTTTAGTTTTTTTTTAGCTAACCTTTTCTTTAAAATCTGTTTTAGCTTAGTTTAAGCTAAAGTTAGTTAAAGCTTAAGTTTAAGGTTTTTCTAAATCAGCATTTTTTTTTTTTGTTAAATAAGCTAGTTTTAGCTGGTTTTCACTTCAGTGAGCTGGTTTTTAGTTTTTAAAAACTAATAAAACTTACCTTATCTCAAACTGAAAACCTTTAAACTTCAAGCTTTTTAAACTACTCAACTTTCTGGCTAGGCTTTTTCAGGCTAACTTAAAGTTTGTCTAAAAACTTGTTTTAGTCTAGTTCATTTTTCATAATGTTAGTAATAAAAATACAGTTGTGCAGTGTTTGTTCATGTTAGTTCACTAATGTTAACAAACACAACCTTAGATTTTATTAATGCATTAGTAAATGCTGAAATTAACATTAATTAAGATTAATAAATTGGCGCCTTGGAATTATAATGTTCTATATTATTGGCTAGGAAAATATGTTAATTTGACTTGAAACACCAGAGACCAGAAATGCCGGGCAAGACTCCCGCATTCAGGAAAAAAAGGTGGATAGTAAAGTGTTACCTAAAAATCTTACCGACCTCAATCTTTTGAGTGATTAAATCTTCAGCAATTCTTGTAAAACGTTAAATTAAACTTTTCACTTAAATTATAATAAATTAAATTATAATTTGTAATGAAGATTTTAAGATTCCATATATGGCCAAATAAAGACCTTTTCATATATAGTTCCATATATTTATAGTAGTGTAAACATTTGATAATATGGCTAATTCTGTGTCCATAATGATTCAACGTTGACTCACTGCCTGGTCCACGGCTTGTGTGTTTGTTTGTACTTGGTTTAAGCACTGTTTATTTATTTTAAGGAAATCTGTGTTGCCTGGTGTTGCACTGTTAGCTGTTTTTGTTTCTGTATTATTAATGTGCAAACATTTCTACACTGTATATTAATGCAAAAAGACAAATAATAATAATAATAATGCAAAATAGAAGCATTTCTACTATTGTTCTTTGCTTTTTGGATGCATTTTTATATGGTTATGAGATGATACTAACTTCTTCCTTAAATAT
Source organism: Cirrhinus molitorella (assembly GCA_033026305.1). Taxonomy (NCBI): domain Eukaryota; kingdom Metazoa; phylum Chordata; class Actinopteri; order Cypriniformes; family Cyprinidae; genus Cirrhinus; species Cirrhinus molitorella. The sequence goes on along the minus strand of CM065124.1, from coordinate 27,727,335 downwards.
TTTAAAATGGACTTGATCCCTATTCTGTGATTAATATTTGACAGCAGTTATACTGAATTATATAAGTGGAGTATATATTTGCTAAATCATTCCATGCTGTCCAACAACCCTAGATGTATTTATTTATATAATTTTGTTGTTTAATTCTGGTCATTTTCCTTAGTAGTAGTAGTAGTCATAATTCAGAATAACTGAAAAAGACTCAAAAAAAAACTTATTAGATTGTGAATGCTGCATTTAGAAAAGCGAACTATATTGAAAATGGGCGCCTTTCTCTTTAAGTTGTTCCTGAGTAGCTAATTTAACTAGAAGTATGACATTCTGCAGAGCTGTTTTTATAAAGGGTACATTGTGGTTTCCTCTTCTCCTAAAGCAGGCTCACCAGCCAGACAGCCCACTAAAGACGCACTGTTGGAGCGACAGAATGAGTACAGGATGGCAGCTCTGAAGGCCAAACAAGCAGGAGATATTGACCAAGCCAAAATACATATAAAGGCCAGCAAGGTAAGATGTGGTTTCTAATCGAATGTACATAGCTATGTAATGCTTAAAAAAAACAAAAAAAAAAAACAACAAAAACATCAGCTTCCCTCTCAGGGCTTCATGACTTCAAAATTAGTGTCTTATCAGTTTTATCAGTTATCAAATTTAATTTGTAGAGAATTTGTAATTGTAACTGTAGTTGTTTTTTTGTTTTCTTTTGTCATGAACACTTTTAGTTTTAGTTTTGCTATAGTGAACTTAAAACCAAAAGCAGACTTCTGTAACTGTGTTGTCTGTGCTGTCAGGTAACAGTCATGCCTTTATATATCACATCCTGTTAATGTGTATTTTTCCGTTTGCCTTCTGCTCTAATATGGAAATTTTGACATAAACTTGCCAAAGACAGTATCTCAAATCCTTTAGTGTTCGCACCTACCGTTTCAGTTGGTTTTGCATTTAATTCAAGGCATCTACCATTGCAGCTATGTTGTCATTCAAGTTTGGATATTCCTCTTAACAAAGAGTCTTGTTCCCATAAACCATGATTGCTAATAACTCACTTGTAACAAAAATGTGCTAAGTTATTTGAGGTATTCAAGACTTGTAGGAAGTAGACAAAGAATAGCACTATTTCTGTTTGCTTGTTTGGCTCAGGGATTCGATGCAGCAATTGAGGCCTTGGAGAAAGGCCAGTCGGTGGACATGAGCTCCCTTCCGCCCCCTCTGTCTCAAGGTTAGACCTGAATTATCATTTGTGGTCAGAAAGATACTATAGTAGCTATAATGTTTTGTATATTTGCTACATATTCTCAATGCTTGTAGGTTTATAGAGTAATTCTTTTCCACAGCCTCTACGGTTACTAACCCTCCACCTCAAAAATCTGTTACCTCACCTTCAGCTCCTGGTTAGTACACCAGTTCTCACATTAAATATTTTCAGAGACTGAGCATGTGTTGCTTTTAATAGTCTAATTATAGTCTAACCTGAATTACTGTATTTGTGACCTAAATTTATATGCTTTTCTTGTTTCCTGGTGTTCATTTTTTGTTTTTGTTGTTTCAGCAGACACTGTTTCTGGCCCAGCTCAGCCCCAGACTGTCCTTGAAGCTCTGGAACAGAGAATGGCAAAGTACAAAGAGGCCTTCACACAAGCTAAGGCCAGCGGGGATGATCGCAAAGCCCGCATGCACGACCGCATTGCTAAAGTTAGTAAGCCTCTCAAAATGACAACTATACTTTATATAAGGGCACATTGTGACCAATGACTGCCCACAAAGTTTCAGTTTCTCTTGCAGTGTTTCCTTTTTAGGTTTTATCTGATTGTGGAAATCCTTCAGAGTTCATGTTAACATAATACAGCTCATTTTACACATGCCAAAGTGTTAGCACAGTCTTGATTTCAGATTATGTTCTTTGTGTGACCCACAGCAATACCAGGCTGCCATCCGTGCCCATAAAGCAGGAAGACCTGTCAATTTTGATGAACTTCCAGCCCCTCCAGGTTTGTTCTTCGATAGCAGAAAAGCTTAAAAGAAGACATGTATATATTTTTTGTGTGCATGTCCACTGGCATTCAGAAGTTTAGTGCAATTTATAAATGTTCTTTGAAAGAAGTCTCTGCATTTGTTTAATTAAAAGCACAGTTGAGGTTGCAATATTGTGAAATATTACAATTGAAATCTTATTTTAATGTATTTTATAATGTAATTTATTCCTGTGAGGGCAAAGTAGAATTTTTAGCAGCCATTACTCCTCCTTCATTCTTTTGAACTCATTTGAATATGCTAATTTGGTGCTTAAGAAACATTTTTTATTATTATTTTTGAAAATTTGAATGAATTATATTGAAAATATTTGTGTTGCTTAATATTTTTATGGAAACAAGTGATCTTTTTTTTTTCAGAATTCTGTTAATAAAAAATTGAAATGGAAGTCTTTTTATGTTACAAACCACCCATATCGGAAGGCCACATGCTAAATAAATTAACCCAAATATATGTTCATTAAAGTAATCCATAACTGAATTTGACAATATCAACACAAAAGGAAAGAGAAAAAGACAAATAAATTAAAAGTAATTGAAATATGCAAAAAACGTGCTGGATCAAGTGCAACTGGGGGGCCAGACAGGCTAGGAAAGTAAACAAAGAACCTTTTTGTCAGTCACTTCATCACCAGTAATCCACTGCACCTGCTACTTGACTCCACCATTCAAACACACCAGGAAAAAAAAGAACAACAAACAAACAAATGCTACAAACAAATCTAGTGACAGGGAGGTGTAAATGAAGGAATACAGGCAAGGCAAGACTGTAACAATTCAAAATTCTTTAACTGTCACATTCCATTAATTTAATGCATTCTTGATATAAAAGTTTTAATTTCTTCCAAACTTCTGAATAATAATAATATATTTAATTTTCTCTTTAAAGAGTTGCTTGAATTCTTGTTAAGAAAAATCAGGAGTTACAGTCCCTTGTGAAAGTATTTTTTTTTTTTTTTTGCATTTTGTTATGTTGCCGCCGCCTTTAAATTACTTTTTTTATTTATCAATCTACAATCCATACACTATAATGGTAAAGCAAGTTTTTAACATCTTCATACCATACCGTCCTTCATACCGTTATTATACCATATTTTGGACAGTTAAAATTTAGCTCAGGAGTATTCATTTTGCTTGTAGTTGTTACTACACGCAACCTGTGGCAAATTCATCTGATTGGGTATAATTTGGAAAGGCACACAGATCTTAATAAAAGTCTAACAGCTGAAAATACATATCAGAGCAAAAACTAAGCACTGAGGTCCAAAAAATGCTTGTAGGGCTCAGAGACAGGATTGTGTCAAGCCACACAGCTAGGAAAGAGTTCAGAAAAAAATCTGCTGCATTGAAGGTTCACAGAAGCATGTAGTCTCAATTACTCTTGGATGGAAGAAGTTTAAAACAACCAGGACTCTTCCTGGAGCTGGCCTCCTGGTCAAACTGAGCAACTAATGGAGAAGGGCTTTGGTTACACTGGTGACCAAGCACCTGATAGTCATTCTAGTTGAGCTCCATGATCATATGTGGAGATAGGAGAAATCTACAGAAGGACAAACATTATTACAGGTTTTTTATTTTTAATAAATGTATAAAGTTGTGACAGTTCTGTTTTGCTTTGTCATTCTGGTGCATGGAGTGTAGATTGATATGGAAAAAATGTAATTGAAAGCAGTTTAACATAAGGCAGCAACATATAAAAACATGAAAAAAAAACAAGGGTATGAATAATTTTGCAAGACACTGTATATTAAATTGAAGTATTCTTTATAGGCTTTCCTCCAATCCCGGGCCAGAAGGCTGCTTCTCCAGAGCAGGGATTGGCTGCAGTGCTAGAAACGGCCAATAAGCTGACATCCAATGAAGCTGAAGCTGGTGATGGTGAAGAGGACGACGAAGAGGGAGAGGAGAAGGTATGTTCCTAAATTTTGTAGCATTTCTTAAATATTTTCAAACTTGTCCCTTTCTTTTCAAGAAATCGCTGTTTTGTTTGTTTCATAGGCTCCAAAAGTAGGCGACCAAAAGAAGCCCACTCTTGCAGTACAGCCAACGGTACAGAAGCCCAAGAGGACCCCTTCACCTTCCCCAGACAGAACGTCCAAAAGAGGAAGTCTGCCTGACACTGGTAGAGTTGTGTTTTATTTTGTAACTAATTTACATAAGGAGCACACAAAAATCTCTGTCAAACGGGTTTAAATCTGATTATTTACTCCTCAGCTCAGCAGCAGCTGGAGTTTCTGGAAGGCCGCAAAAAGCAGTACATGAAAGCAGCACTGCAGGCAAAGCAAAAGAATGACCTTGAGCAGGCCAAGACCTTTCTGCGTGCAGCAAAGGGTTTGGACCCAATGATAGAAGCTGCCCGCAGTGGCAAGACAGTGGACGTAAGCAAGGTAACACTCATTGTTATTATAATTAATACTTAAACAAATCCATAATAAAATAAGTAATAAGTCCCTCTTTTATTTCAGGTGCCTTCACCGCCTGGAGATGAGGATGAGGACTTCATCCTAGTCCATCACAGTGATGTTCAGATCTCAGAGAAGGCTGAGGAGGTCTACACTCAACTCACCAAATTACTCAAAGAGCAACATGAGGTAACAGGAAGGTGGTGAAGTAATGAAGTAACAGAAAGTTAAACCTAGTGAGCACACTACTGTCTACATAGGCAGCTATCATTGAAGTGGAAATCTGAAATCAAATCTTATAAGATCCATAAGATCTTATAAGGGAATAAGGGGAACTCTAGGTATTAAGACTTGTATGGCTCAATATAATAATGTATCTTACTGAAATATGTAGTAGAAACCCCATTAAAGATTTACATTATTTTTAAAAATCCACATCATTTTATACATATTTTGGACTATGGGGTGTGCTGTTATTTTGATAACATCAAATGGTTGCACTCTGTGAGCTACTGGTGCTACCTGTTCCTGTTTTTACTGCAACACAACTCTGAATACACTATTTGGAAAATAAAAGACTGATATGATGACACAGCTACTGAAAGAGCCTACAGTGTAGGCTTAGACCAAATGTTGTACCATCATTTTTTTCCCACAAGGAGTCTAAACGCCCCCGGATATTGAGTGAAATACATGCTGAGAAACTCCTTCAGTGACTGCGGCGTCATGACAAGCGTCGGCATGTTTACAACCTGCCAGAATGGCATCTACCGTTTTTTTGTCTCTGCTGTTTGTAAGCTCTTTCAGTATTTGTGGTCTACTAAAAGCCTCAAAGGCATCAGGGCTAAAGTGGAGAGAACAAAGACGAAAGTTTTATTCATCCACAGGCATCTTCCCATTCTTTTCTCCTTTTCTTATTGCTAGGAAAGTAGCTTACAGAGTGCAACCATTTGACATCATCAAAATAATAGCACCCCCGTAGACCAAAATCTGTATAAAACGATATGGATTTTTTAAATAACGTAAATCTTTCATGGGTTTTCTAATACATATTTCAGTAAGAGAAATCACTTACATTATATTATACCATCTTAAAATGCAGGGTTCCCTTTAACAACTGTGTTTTAAACAGTATGGTGCATTAGCTTAAGGAATGAGAAACACCATGGCAGGTTTTTGGAGCCATTTGAATTGATTTCTTTACTCTATCTTGACTCTGACAGTTAGAAAGTTTTTTTTTTATTTTTTCCATTTGATTAATTGAGTTAGCTTTGCATCAAATACAATGTGATTTTCGGTATTCGAGACCTGGCAGCAGCAACGGTTTTACATTTGAGCGAGCAGACATCGCCCACATGCTTAAAATGTTGTATAAGTAGGCAGATCACTAGGTTTTGAGACAGAACCTATAAACGGATGTGGAATATGTAAGTAGGACATGTTTCCTTTCTTCTTCAGAAATGTGTGACATACTCCAAGCAGTTCACACACATGGGGAATGTTGCAGAAACAACCAAGTATGTATTGCATCACCAATACACAATTTCAACAAATGAAATTCAAGTGATTTCACTGGGCATTTTATTTATTCACATTTTCCCTCTTTTAGATTTGAGAAAATGGCAGAACAGTGTAAGAAGAGCCTGGATATTCTTAAACTGGCCAAGAACAGGGGGCTTCAGCCTCCCAAGCATCACTTTGAGGAGAGAACATATCGCACTGTCAGGTCTGACACTCTCACTGCAGCTCTTATGTTAAGGAAAATCCCAATACAGTGTCCTGATCTGAGTGTCTTCTAAAGGAAGCACCTACTTCACTACTGTTCAACACCACCGTCAAGGGAAATATAACACGTTTTCTTTTTCTTGACTTCTTGTAGGATTTTTCCAGAGCTCAGTAGCACAGACATGGTTGTGGTCATTGTTAAAGGGATGAACCTTCCTGCTCCCCCTGGTAAGCTTCAAACTGTTCTTGAAACAAGCACTCAACACTGTTAGGAAGTATCTTGTTTTTAAACATCTCCCCTTCTGCTTTTTCGAAAAGGTGTTGCAACAAATGACTTGGATGCTTATGTCAAGTTTGATTTCCCGTACCCCAGTGCAGTGAGTACTAGTTCTTCAGTCTCTTAGGCTTCATTTTACCCAGTCATCCATTTGGTTTTAATTATTACCGTTTTTGTTGATGTTAGGATCAACCTCAGAAACATAAAACATCAGTCGTCAAAAATACTAACAACCCAGGTAAAAATGTTCAGCTATTCATTTCTGTATTATCAGATACTTTGTAATTGTACACTACCCATCAAAAGTTTTGTCAATCAAACTACCAGCGAAGGGTCAGTTACGGTTAAATTAAAAAGTTTACATACACCTTGCAGAATCTGCAAAATGTTAATGATGTTACCAAAATACTGTAAGAAGGATCATACAAAATACATGTTATTTTG